>JANHFX010005535.1:0-22581 GCA_027560015.1 Chloroceryle amazona
AGAAAAAAAGGAGGAGAGTTCAAAGGTGAACGTAGTTAGACAGTGCGGGGGGAGGGGCCGGGGGGGGGGGGGGGGGGTTCCGGCCCCCCCCGGGCGCCCGCGGCCCCACGCGGGAGAGGACGAAACCCAAAGCGTCGGGAGGTTTCTCGTCTTATGACTACTTGCCGCCCCTTGGAAAGAAGCGAACAAATCTTCACCGCCATAAACCTTTCTTCCAAAGTTTATTTTGCTCAGAAAAGGCAGAGCCGGTCAAGTGCGAGGCCTGATAATTTCCGTGTGTCTCTGCGCCCCGGCCGAATGGAGAAGTTGTTTGCCCTGGGTTTTCCTTTCCGTCGTAACGCGCTTGAAAGCCAAAAGCTGACTAGTTACAGAGTATTCCGGATGCTTTTTTTTTTGTTTGTGCCTTTTAGCACAACAGGGTTCTAAATTGCTGAAAGAGGTGCTCAGGGAAAGCCTGAAATGCCTGCAGCATGTTGGTTCGTTTTTTTTACTGCTGAGCAGGTAAGTCACTTCTCATCTCAGTAGGACACGTTATGGCATTTCTGTGACAGGTGAGTGCTCTGGGTAGATAAATGGTTTAAAATGCTTTAATATGTACAGTGCAGCTTTTGGTCATTGTTGCTAGGACCTTATGTTTGCCCCTGGCAGATAAAGCGCGTCGTATAGCGAGGGAGTATCGACATCAACCACCCAGGGCCATTCTAAAGTTCATAGAACCTGAGACTTCTTTTGTGACCAGTGAGGATGTGGTCCACAGAAGTGCTGAAGACTGGCCAAGACATTGTGAAGACATTTTTTGGATACGCAAGTGAAATATACAGTGTATCGTTTGAATTTGGGTCATTAAGGAAGCTTGCTTTCCTCCTGTCGGATCTGTTCTATTTGATTTCATTGCTGTGTGCCTGACATGCTTGGTTGTGGCCCGAGGCGATGCTGTGCTAAGTGCTGTACAAATAGAAGGTGGGGAATATCAACACGAATGCAGCTACAAACTGTGGGTTTGATTCTGAGGTGGTTGTGATTTATTACAGGAAATAAAGCACCCTGTGCTGGACGCTGCAATAGGTATGTCTCTTCATAGTGGAAATAGGATGTAACTGTGCCTACATTAGTGACCTTACTGTTTTGTGCTAAGATTCATGTTGTGGGGGGATTTTTTTTATTTTATTTTTTCTTTAAAGGGAGCTAAAGTATTTTTAAGGGGCGGGATTCCAGGAAAGACAGAGAAAGTTTCTAGGAGGGTTTAATGATTGTATGTGGGTCCAAAATAAATAAATAAACAAACAGTGTGGTGGTGAGATTGTGTGTGTTTGGTTGATTTGTTAAGTATCCTGACCTTTCCAGTGTTCAGGTCCTGATCTGGAAGTTTTTATATGGTCTCCTATAGGGGGAAGAAGAATGTGTTGCAGTTCTATGTTAAGACTACCGAGACGGCGTACTCCTGGGATGTTTGTGTGTATACAGAAACAAGTACTTCTCAAAAAAACCCAACTTTGTTGCAGTGGTTGATGTTAAAAACAGTAACAGCTGAGGTCTCTGACATGTTGACAGTTTCCCCCTATCCAGAAATGTAGAATGGGAAGTAGAGGAGTATGTGGAATACTGCTCTGAAAAGAGTAAGCCAATAGTGATTTCTAATGGTCATTATAGCATGTTATTTAAGCTCCCAGAAGTCATTACTGCCAGCAATCAGGGTCATTGGGGGTTCTTGTAAAGCAGTCATTAAACTTCTTAATTTTTTTCTTAATGAAGCTAGTGTCAACACCATTAAGAGTAAACAAGGAAGATACTTCATTCCCTAATGTACCTGGATATTTATGTTCTCATGGTTTGTGCTAAGTGAAAGAGCAGGCGCTAGTTGAGAGCTACTTAGTTTAGGTGTCAGTCTAGAGACAGATGAGCACTGTCTTCTCTAAAAGAAACTGTGTATTTGCTCTTAGATGAAAAAAAACAAACCAACCCAAGAGACAATATCCCCCATGGAATTTAAAAAAAAAATAAATCTGTAAATTAAATACTTAGATTTATTTTTGGGTTATGTCTTTAACTGGGATTCAGCATTACAGAAATTATCAAAATGACTTGTTCTTACTTGAATTTATTATGAAGGCTGCAAAACACAGGCTGAAATACTTCACCCAGCAATAGCTCCCTCAGTGTCCAGATTTGTGTTGAAGCTATATTTTATCTTTCTGGAAAGGATCCAGTCTACCTGGATTTGTTTCATGTTTTGGATTAATAAAATGTAATAGTCTAACTGCACTAAGTATCTACAGGGCTTTTGTACCTGGGGTATCATTTGGGTTTTTTTCTGCATAGAAATATTTTCAGTGTAAATTAAAGATGGTTTTATTTTCATAAGAAATCACCCCAGGAATTGAAATATATAAGAGCAGAGAGACAATGGAACTGGTGTTGTCCTCTAGGTTACAGAGAGGTCTGCGTCAGTGCTGCTTTGATTAGCAAGGTGTGAAGATCTGTATTCACTGGCAGTGAGCATGCGTTGGCTGCTCTCTGCGCTACTCACTTGTTTCTGCTGTTCTGGTGGGCTGGATTTGATGCTCTGTGTGAGAAGCATCTGTGCTTGCAAGCAGTTCCAAATATTTGGGCATGCTGTTGAAGTGGAGTTAACAGACTTGACTTAAACCAAGAAAGACCTAACACTGGGAGAGAATCTATGAGACCAGCATCTGCAGAGTTTCAAGATGATTACTAGCTAAGCTGACAGGATGTTACAGTGTGCAATAGTTTGTAACCACTGTGCAGTTAGATCATCTTGTATGAAAATAAGGAAGTGCAGCTTCTTCATTAGATCATTATGGTATACTTTGTGAATAGTCAATGTGTTGTGCTTGCTGAAAAACGTGTTCTTTAACAGCTGCTCTGTAATACTCGTTTCAGCATTAAAAGTAGCTTCTGCTCTGTAATTAGAGAGAAGAAACTAGCAGGATGTGTTTTACTTCTGTTTCTGGGCATAATGCTAAGTGAATAAATAAGACATTCTAGTTGAAAACAAGTAAGTAACAAAGATTACCAAGGCTGTAACTAACGGTCTAAGTCAGAGAAAGGTGATGGTTTCTTTGAATATGTCTGTCTGTTTCTGGCAGTTTCTCCTTGTGCTCTTTGTCTGCTGTAGCCTATCTGGTTGCTCTGCTCAGATGGCTTGCAGGGCCTTCAGCTATAGGTGACCACATGAGATAATTTTTGACTCATTCTCCTATGTCCTGCATCACAGTTTGCTTAAGAGTAGTAGTGATAGGGCTTTGTATCATCTTCTGTTCCGTGTGATGCAGAAACAAGTACTGTTTGACAGCTGAGTTGTCTTTCAGCCACAGCAAAAGGAATGTGTTGGGTTGTTTTTTTCTGAAATGCTCAGCAAGTATAGCAATAAATCCTTGTGCTGTGTCGTAAATGACTAGTTATAAAGCCACAATCATGCTCTTGTAATATAACCAGTAAGAAAAATTGTAAAAGGAATTTAAGTTGTAAAGTCTTAGGAATACAAGCTTTATTTCAAGGAAGGAGACAATATGGTAAGTGTTTTATCGGTAGATAAATGTAGAAATAGTTTACATGGGACTGTATAGTTTTTGTCTTTGTTACTTTTAACTCTATGAAGTTTTATTATGACTGATAATGATTAGTTAGCATTTTGATCAGTTCAATAAATTATTTCAGTAAGATGCTCTTAATTTTTAAAATAGCCTGAGTTTTAGTTATGATTTCCTTAATGCCCAGTCTGTGATGTTGAGTTTTCTGCTGTATTTTTATATTAAAAAAATCATACTAGGTGGTTCTTTTAAAGAACTAGTTGATGATAAAACCACCTAGCAGTGACTAATTCTTACTGGGATACCGTTTTCCATCCTGGTAACCAAAATGGTGAGGAAACAAGGGTGCCAATAGGATGACAAATCACATGGAAGGGCTGGGTAATGAGTGCGGCTGGGAAGGAGCCATCAAAGGTAGATTCAAGCAGACTGAGCTCACTAAGTCAGATGAAATTAATGGAAATGGGCAATAAAACTCTGATCATTTAAATGCTGGATATTCTTAGCACCTGGCTCATGTCAACCTGAGCCCATCTGTTAGGGTATTTCGGGCATGACCTGCTTGCTGAAAGAAGCTTAAACTTAGGCTGTGGGGAAAAACCCAGACTAGCGAATTGAAAGAGGCTGAACTTTGTACTGGGGCTTTTCTGTGTGTCTTTTTCTCTGTTATTGCTATGAAGCTTATGTGGGACTAAATCAAAAAAATAAATTCCAGTAGCAGAAAGGAATTACAGTTTCAATTTCCTCATTTGAAAGGAAGCTGAAGTACAGCTATCAAACTTTCTCACTTCCTGACCCCTTCTGCCTGCTCTTGTGCTCCTCCTTTGCTGGTGGTTTCAGCCTGCTGCCATGAAGATGGCTGTTGTTTCAATGCCAGGGGAACAAACACTTAGATATCTGTGTGATACACATTTATTGGGATAAACTAGAATAAGTGACAGAAGATGTGAGAAATGTATGTAGCCATTACTAGTCTATTTTCATCAGGAACTGGGTTTTGCAGTCAAAATGCTTTAAAAATTCTTATGGATAAAACCAAAGAATCAATTTCGATACTTTAATTGTGTGAATTCTTACTGTCCTGCTTATTCTATGTATTCTGGTGTGTATACTAGTGTATGAAGGCTCTGTGCAGTTTATTAGAAGACAGGAGAAAAAGAGAAGCAAAGAATATTTCTGTGCATTTAAAACATGTAGGTTATTTGCCTGATTTAATTCAGTTTGCATCAGAAGGGAGGGTGGGAGTGGTGGGGTGTGTGAGCTTCCTCCCCCGAGCTGGATCAGGGGCCCATCTGCAGTTCTGCTCACGAGGGGGGAGAGTGAGCAGGCGCACTGGGTAGGTTCAGGGGGCGATCCCAAGGAGCGCCCTGTCCCCGCACTCAGCAGTGGTCAGCACCAGGCAGATGGGGTAGATGTGCCCCCTTGGTCTGACTGTCCAGGCAGTAATACAGCTGGAGCCTGGCTGGGTGTGAGACGAGCCCAGAAGGTCTCTCCCCTGGTGGCAACCATCTGGCAGTGGACTTCTAACACCCAAAATCTTTTCTTCCTCTAGAATTGACGTAATCTGCCCGTCACTTCGCAATCTTGTGAGCTCACTGAGGTTTGCATTTCTGGGCCTGATTTTGCTCTGTTGTGAAGTGTCCATGTAGTTCATGAATTTAATAATTATCTTCCAGCAAGGGCTTGTGTATGTACAGGAGGACACAGCTTTTTGGGGGATGTCCTGGGAACTTTAAATTCCTTACTGCTCACTAGTTACATAAAAATGACTAATGGTGGCTGTGTAACATATTACTTTTTCTATAAATGTCCTTATATGACTTCATATATAAACGCAGGAGTAAATGCAATGAAGGGTGTGATATTTATGGTGTAGCTAAGCTGGCTGAGCAGGCAGCACTGCTCGCTTCCTGCCCCTGTGCTCCCACCCCTCCCTGAAGTCACCACTGGTGCTCATCTGACCTGATGGTGAGCTGATTCATGGAACAAAATGGGCAAGAAGCTATTTTCTCAATAGGATAAGCATTTTTTAAGACTGGGTGGTTGTTTTGTTGTTGTTGCTGTTGTTGTTTTGTTTTTTCCTTTGTAAGAACAGAACAGCCAGGCTAGAGGAAGTGGCAAGAACATGGTGTTGAACTTCTGGAGAGACAGGCGGGGACAGTTCCCTCCTCTTTGGTGGTGTCTGTACTGTAAAACTGTGCTTTTAGTTATTCCAGTAGTAAGTTCTACTTACTTAGTTCTTCTTCTGCTGACTTGCTGGAAAAGTAACCTGACTGCGTTTGGATTTGAGGTATTGCCAGTTGAATTGTTAGCCCGATTTCAGTACTTCTTAAGAGCTCTGCTCCTCTGCTTTACTTGTACAGCAAAAAATAAATGTGAAAATATTTCACTCTAGTACTTTTTAAAAGTCACCTGTAGTTTGGTTTTTTTTGTTGTTTTTTTTTGTTTGTTTGTTTGTTTGTTTGTTTGTTTTTTAATTCCTGAGGAGTATCCTGGTTTGGATTTAGTAGTTTTTATGTTTATTCTGCTAATCGTAATGCAGTAACAGTTACAGGCTCCCCCCCTTCTTCCTCAGGATGATGCACTTTTAAAATAAGGCAGAAGATGCATCGCGGAGCTGTAGCGACAGTCATGTTGGCCCTTACTGTGATTCGCTTGAGAAAGTGCAGTGTTACTGCATGTAACAAAATCATACCAAATTCACAGCTCTTGGAAAGTAGCCAAAGCAAGGAGCTGCTCTGAGAAAGCGAGACCTTAGTTTGATAACAGTATAAACACCGTATTTAGCTTTCGAATAAATAGTAAGAAAACCAGTATAATTACTTTGTAAAACTGATTTGACGCTGTTCTTACAGTGCTACAATAGGTAGAATACCACCCAGGCAGTGTTATTTTCCCTGGTGGGCCGGTGTGTTGATGGCTTGCATGTTCAGAGCTCGATGCGGAGTTGTAGAACATGATTTAGTGACAGGGGCTGTCAGTGTGAGCAGAACTGCATGGGGGTGTTAATTGCTTCCGGTCAGGTGCAAACCAATACATTAACTATGCTGCCAGGTAAAGGAGATGAAATTGCAGTTCACTAATAATATGTTGGAAGAATAAAGGGGGAAATTGTATTTTTAAAGATTCTGGGCAGATTTAGGCAAGAATTGAGTTATTCTTTTTTTTTTTTTTTATATTGTCCATGTGTTCTGTACCAATCAAGCATGTTTGCACAGGAAATTTGGATGTCGTTGTAGCTAAACTGGTTTACCAGAGTAGCGTTAAACACTTGTCTTACATGTTGAATTAATTTTTGTCCTACATTTCTGCAGGCTGTTGTATTTAGGAGTACATTCTGCTGTATTTAGGAATACATTCTGCTCTACTGACTTTGAACTGCATTCAGATAAGGATCCTTCATCAGTGAGGGTTAGGCTTTTTCTGGAGTTGACTCTGCTGCCAATAAAAATATGAATATGTATATATAAAGATACATGTATATGTATAAATAAAGAAAACTAACTCAAGCATTATTTCCAGAGGCTACAGAATCAATAAGATACTGTGCTTGTTTCTTTTTATCTTTCTGAGTGGCTTCTCATCGGGGTCTGTGTATCAGTATCCCAGGCATCATTCTTTGGACTTCTGCATTTATAAATGAATAACCAGTATTTTAAGAAGCACTTGCCAAAAAAAACCCCAAAACAACCAAACATACTATTTGCTGGTAAGTCTGAGGAGTGTTGGCTGTAGAAAGTGTGGGAAATCGTTTCAAGTAAGCTTTCTCGTTTCAAGTAAGGCAAGCAGCAAGGCAGCACTTCTCCAGAGTGGTGTATTCAGTGTAGCTTTTGCCATGCTGAGTAACAGTGTTTAGGTGGAGCAGCTGGAAGGAGAGTGAGGTGTTGCAGTTCTTGCATGCTATGAAAACAGTCTCCCTAGAAATAGATAAGCTTTCATGGCGGGGAGTGGGGTGGGAAGGGAGGAGGAAAGATTTCTTCTAACTGTGGCACTGTCCTCACAGGAGTGGGCTAACTGTAGGTTGCAGGCACAGAACACCTAATTATATTGTATGGTAATACTGTAGTGGGCCTGGGGAAAAACTTGCCCCGATCCAGAGTCAGGCTAGGTTAGTTGTAGTGTTGAGATGGGAAGTCTGGAATTAGCAAAAGGGGGAAGGCAGACTTACGTCTGCTGGACACCTGGTGTTTTAAAAGCACTTCTGTGTGGAACTACCTAATGCATTGGAGAAAAAATTGTGCAGAAATACTGTTGGAGATGCTGCAGCCTGCTCCTCGCTCTCAGAGCAGCGCTCTAGCTGCGGGCAGGGGAAGCGTACGAACAACTCCATCCCTCTTTTAGTGTCGTGACTGAATTTTACTAAGTTCTTTTTGCACGCTAGCTAGTGGTGTTACCGCCCTGTTGTGTGCCTTTTCTGCAGGACACCAGCTACTTGAATTTGTGTCCACAGCCTGTGTGAGTGCTTCAAGCCCACTGGGGTTCTGAATGCTGCCTCTCTGTGCTTGTTCATTGAGCCTGGACCTTGAAATCACTGCTGACTCTCTGTATCTGTTTGAAGTAAACTTCTCCAGAGCCCCATCTGCAAAGAACACTTAGCTCTTGGAGTCATGAGATGACTGACAGTCACACAGAGAGCTAGCTGTGGGGGGAACTTTTCAAAGCATTTTTCCAGGTGATGCTGGAGATTGCTGGTCATTGCAAAACAAACTATACTACATGCCATTCCCTCAATCTCCTTTCTTTGGGGTGTTCTTTGGGATTTGGTCAATGCTCTCCAGGGTTCCCATGTCCTTGCTCCTGTAGTTGATGCCACCAGTGCGGGCTTTTCTCCACTCTGTGAGAAGGATCCAAGCAGACTTTGATTCTCTGGATGTTCCCTCTGCTGCCATGTGACCCTCTGGTCGGCTGCAAACCTTTGGGTGGTCTGTTGCATGGTTACCACACAATTTGAGTTCAGACCTGAAAAACTGGTTTTCATAGGCACTAACCACCTGTTCTGCTAGCGAACAGCCGAGATAATTGTGGATGGTCTTTAATGATGTCTTGTTCAGCAGCAGAGACTGAATGCTCCTCCTTCTTCCACGCAATGCCATACAGCCAGCTCTCCCTAGCCATGTTTCTCTTCCTAACAAAATAATGTTACATTTAAAGAGCATTAGAAATGTCCAGCTGAACTTCAGAATGTGCGTGTGGGTTCCTGTGATAGCCATAAGGAATTGTGATTACAGAGCAGAGCTGCTCATGACAGCGTTGGTTCCTCACCCCGTCCAGCAGCGTATGCAGTCAGGCTGCCCGGGCATCTTCGAACATAACCAGAGATTCTTGCATCAGGGGAGCAACTTGGAAACTATGGCTGTGCTAGTTTTTAGACAGTGATTGGACAGGTGACAGATCTGTGTTCTAACCTAAGAGGATGACTGTGCAGAATGTTGCCAGGGAACAAGCTGAAGTGTCTTAGTTATTGCCTGTGTATAGTGTGATTCTATCCACATAGGATACATGTGAGACAGGTTATTCCACTTCCCTTTACAGGAGGCTGTGGGTTTGTACATTGGCAGATACTATGGGAGAATTTACATGCTATTAATCCTCACATTTTAATTGATGTACCAACAATTTATTTGTGTAACTACATAGTTTTCTTTACCACGGTAGCCTTTAAAAAAGTTACCTTAAAGTCTGGATGATTTTATAATTTGGAGAGACTCTTTGTAGAACACAAACTGCGTTGTATGCCTTTTGATTCCAAATAATACCTGTATCAGAATGATCCCAGATGTAGTTTTACTTAGTTCTAAGATGCTCGGAATGTTTGTCTGTATTCCCATAAACTATCTATTATTGTTAATTCTTTTCTGTGTTGATATATAGCTAACAGGATGGAGAGGAAGGCAACAGTGATTTTTACCCATACGCCTTTTCACTGTTTAAAAAAACCCAAGCTTTTTCTTTTTTTACAAGGCAGTAACCTTGGGGGTGAGTACCCTCCTTGCAATATTGCCAAATGTAGTTTTTGGTTATGAGTCATTAAAAAGAAAAGAAAAAAAAAAACAACAAACTTTTCAAATCTGTAGGGCTCATCTTTCACTTGCCTGATGAATTTTGATCTATTTTTGACTTAAGTTGAGGTTTTTTTCTGTGATCAACTGCTAAAAAGCTTGGTTTAAAATGCAGTTTTGTCATTTAGTGTCAGCTAAATATGTCTGTTCTTGTTAATATCCTGATAAAGCACTAATCTTGTTAGAAAGAAACAGGAATTACACACATAAATAGTGGTATTTAATTCAGCATTTTTTTTCTCCCAGTTCTGACTTTTAGGTATTGCTTTTTGTTTAAATGATAGGGGTTGAAATGATTGTAAATTATGAAATCTTTTGAACTATTTTTGTGCTAGCTTCCAGGCTTCATCTCAGCCAAGGGAGGAAACTTTAGGGAAACTTTATAATCAACTTAAAAGAACTGATGTATAATTATTATATTTGCTGTTATGGATATAATTTTCTGTAAAACTTATTTTTTATTACTGTGAATAAGCAAGGACTTAAGTTATGTTCACAGTATGGATTTATGCCCAGCTGTGTTGTTAATGTTGCAGATACTTAGTATTCATAGTACATGTAAAGTATCTCTTGTACTTGGCTGCTTGATTTGCAGCTTTGATTTTACTCTGTTTCTTTTGTGCATCCTGCTTACGAATTCAGGATTCCATAAAGCAGTGTTTCAGGTGGAGTGTTCGGCGAGTGGTCCATCGTCCCTAGCTATTGCCTAAATACGAAACCTTTTTCTTAAAACTTTTTCTTAATGCTTTCTTAATTTGTGCTTGATGTCTACTAATGCACTGTGCAGTTTGTTTCCCAATGGGATGCTTTTTTCTTTTACTCCACTGATTATTTTTTTTTATTTTGAACATCCCTTGAACCGTTAGTACCTTTCTTGCAAATCTGCTGTCTCCTCCATGCAGCTTTTTTTAAAACTCCATTTAAAGCTGAGAGTTTGTGTGAAAGACTGTCCTTTTCTGTGCTTGTCACTGAACGTAGCTCAAGCAGCTGTGACTTTTGGGGTTTTTGTGTGTTTGTATATGCTCATGTGTGTACATAACAAAGAAATGCTGATGAAATTAGTGGTATAGTCCAACATATATGTGCCCAAATACATATATCATCAAACAGTAACTGCTTATAGTGATTTTAAGAGATTGATTAGAATTTTTAATAAAAGTACACACCAGACATTTTCACTTGTATTTTGTCCTCTCCCTTCCTCATTTCTGACTTGTTACAGTGTCTGTTATGCTTGGGTTTAACATGGTGGTAAAACAGTAAAAGTCTGGAAGTAAACCAGTGTTTTCTAACTTAAATGCTACAGCATTTTTATGTCTGTGTGTAATACATAGAGTAGCTAAAATGTAGATGTGCCTGGTTTATGCATGGTTTAGGTCACTGAAGGGTTGCGTATGGTTTATGTTTTTCCTTACCCTGAAACATTTGGCTGTTAGCTCCTGGATGAAGTCAGCTGACTCAGTGGTAGATGTGAATACAAGATCAGTCATATTGTGCAGTATTATATTGTATTTCAGTGGTTTCTGCTTCATTTAAATTGTTACTGTTGGCATGCTTTGAAGCATCGTGGTATTTCATAGTGAAAGTTTGTAGAAGTCAGTTAAATGACTTAATTTAAAACCAACGGAAATGTCTGAGGGAAGCGTTACTGTAAAGGTGGGTTTTGGATTTGTAAATGTTTGGAGAGTGTGTTACTTCAGAAACTACACACGTACAGAAGTTACGGCTTTTTCTTTCTCATTGGAACGTTGCATAGCTTTCCAGAGTGGTAATCAAACGCAAAAATACTTTTGAGATTTGCCTAGAGAAGGCATGTAAGATGAAGAAAATGTGTATTATGATCTGCGAATTGGTCGCTAAAATATTGATTTTTTTTTTTTTTTCAGTTTGTGTATTTAACTCCCTTTTGACTAGAAGTGTGAGCTAAGCTTTTTTCTTGCACATAGATGTGTGTTGGGTATTTTTATCTTGAAAGCCCTTTGATTAATCCTCCCCCCTTTCCCACACTTGGACACAGATACTTTTGGTGTACATCTCTCCCTGTAGCAGTTGTAAGCTGGAAGTAAAAAACACTCCCCCCCTGCCCTCCTGTGAAATTGCTGCCTGAAAACCCAATAAACTTCAAGTGTGATTTAGAGGTGGAAGCATAAACCTGGCAGTCAAAAGATGTGAGTAGTGTCTGTAGGGGGATTTTAGCAAGGCAGACTTTTTTTTGGCTTTTACTTTTTGCAAAATGTTGATAGAAACAAGAGTACATGAGGTTTTATTTATTCATCTTGGAGTCTCCCCGACAAAAGTGGGAAGTGTTCTGGACATTAACAGTAATTTGGCTGCTGGAAGTTGCCCAAAGCACTGTCAGTATGTTCTTGCTCTTACTGAAAAATAAAGTAGCAGTTCTCTTTTTTAATAAGTGTAAGTCGGCTTGGATCCTTGCTCAGCAGCCTGTTGTGAAAGTCATCACTTCTAATAGCACAGTGCCCCAGGGACTGCCGCAGGGCATTGACTGGCTCAATACTGACTCAGAGCCTAAACCGTTGACGCTGCTCATCTAGAAAAATGATGCAATTATGATTCTCCTTCCTAAGTCTGGGAAAGCATCTTGGAGCTCCTCATTCGCAGTCTCAGTTTTCAGAGATGGGGTGAGTCTTCCCCGCTTGCGTATATTTACTGGTCCCTATTCTTGAATATTTCCCAGAGACTGTGGGCTGGATATAATTAAACTGTTCTGGGTAAAACTAAACTGGCTTTTGTCAGATGTTAAAATAGATAATTACAGACCAGCATGACTGCTTTGTTCAGTGAAGGGATTGAGAGGTCTGAGGTCTGTTTTACCCTGAGAAGCTGATCTTTTTTGTTACTGGCTCTTGCCTAGCATCAGTCCAGTCTTGTCCCTCATCTTGGGGCACGTGTGGGAGCGCAATTCTTTCCTGCGATGGCTGCAGCAGCATGTTCAGGCGAAAGAGCACCTTTCTGCCATCACCTCCTCGTTCTGCCTCTGCTCCTCTGCCAGCCGCTCTCAGCTGTGCTGGCCACGCTGCCCACAGAGCTGCACTGCCTGCAATTACCGACCATGTCTGCTGCTTAGGCAGAAAGAAACAGAAACTAGGAGACAAAAAAAGGTTATTTTTGAGCTAATCTGACCGCATGTGGGCCTAGAAACAGCAATATGCACGTAACAAAAGAATGGTGTGGCATGGTGACAAGATAGGGGCGAGTGAGTGGTGGGGAGGAAGAGGATGAGAAACTTGTTGAGCAAATATTAGTGGAGATGCCCCTGTTGCAGGGCTGTAGCAAGACCTGTGGGCTTAGTTGTTTAAAACAATCAGCAAAGGTTTCCCGTCTAGATCTCTGTTCATTAAACTGATTCAAACTTTGTGTGTAGGTAGGGTGGTGATGTATGAATAAATGTGCATTTGCTGTAGCAGGTATTTGTACCTGAATGCATTCCTGGTAGTGATACTTCTTGCTTCACACTCAGGCCCTTCCTTCGTTATATTAGGCTTTGTATGCTTGAGTGGTGAGTTATACTTTAGAAATAAGGAAGTGACAGTAACGATTCATGTGGCAGCTTGAACCATACCTAACAAAGTAGTGGTCGTGTTACAACCCTATCAAAGGAATGTCATGATTTCATCCGCTGCTCTGTCTTGCCTTTGCTTGGAGATACCAATTTCATTTGCTACCGAAACAAAATAGTGCTAAATGAAAGATTCCCTCCCATCGTCTGTAACTGAATTTACAGCACTGATCTGCTGTGCTGTTTTTGTAACTGCCATGTCTGTCAGTGGGAGCTGAAGGACTGACATTCTGCTGTCCTTAATGTCATGCACTCTTATTTAATTATATATTTATTTTAAAAATATAATAATATTACACAATAAGTTAATTAGTATTTTATGTGATATTTAAAGCCTAGCATTGTGTTTCCTGCTACAGCTGAGCAGACATTTTCCCCCAGGCATTATATCAGTTTCTGGGACTATGAGATTAAAGTCCAGCAAAATATTTAAGTGCCAGTGAAGATGTTTGCTGTAATGCGTTGTTACAGTCTAAAATTATTTGTATTTTACATGCTTGGGACTACTAAACTCCTAAAATGTTTTGTGAGTAATCATTTATTTTGCTGGCACCTTTTGTGACTAGATGATGATATTAGTTCTGTTCCTTTGAGGGAGATAAAAGGGATACCACGCACTCGCAGCCAGCCAGTAGGAAATCTGTGAGAGAGAGAACCAAAAGCTAGAAAACGATGTTTGAGTTCTTTAATCACAGTTGTCATCCTTCTCATGCAGGATCTAAGGGCTTCAGAAGCTTTTGAGAATTTGTATGTGCACAGGATGGAAAGACAGGAGCAAAATACCTCTGGAATTTATTATGCTTTAACCACAGGATGTGGTTATTGAAATAACATTCTTTGGTTTTTGGCAGTATTTGGTTCTGAGGCCTGCTCTTAAACTGTGCTGAACAACTTCGGTGAAAGCTAAGAGTACTCGGAGTTTTGAAAAGCAGGGAAATAGCTGTGACACTATTTAAATGGGTAATTTGTGCTTCCACGGGCACTCCCTGATCTACCAGATTTCACCAGATTTGGTCAGTGAACTATCACACGTTCATTCTCTTCATGGATCTGCCTCTGAGGTGCTTCACAGCGTGGGTTTTAGATGAGCACTTTCTCTATGGGTAACTGCTTCCTTTCTTCCTGTGTTTCTATGTAGACTGTGAAGTGTTTGAATTGTGGGTTATCTTCTAGGATGTACCAGCAGGTCTGATTTTAGGGCTATGGCTTAAGTTCATTATTATTTATATTTTGTTGGGGCATAGTATTCATAGAAACTTACTTTGTCCCTCAACATCAAAAGATAAAACTCGGGGATTTTATGGATGTTGAATTACGTTTTCATTAGAGAATACTGCTTTTTCTCAACTTTGAGTGGTTACTTCCTAGATTGACAAATTCAGAAATTACACTTTTAATTTTTTATCTCATTATGCCATTTGATCTGCTTATAGGTGATTTGGTGAAGTTCACTGTTGCTTATTAGTTTGGGACATTTTCTGTCTCCTTTGGTTGACCCTATTAGGGTTTCAGCTCTGTAGTGCTTTTCACTCGGGCTGGTTTTGGTGTAAGTCCCTGCCACGGTGAACATGTAAACCAGACGGGAGCTGAGAGAAAGGGAGCTTCAGATAGACCAATGCTGTTCTGCCAGATAGCTTCAGCTGAACCCAGAGAGCTGCTGCTGCAAGAGCAGAACCTGTAGATTCTGTGAAACAGCCTTTTAGTAATGATGTTTCTGTTGTTGCATTTGCTTATTAAAAACAGTTGCTATTTTAGGTGTAAAATAGCTTAAATATGAACTACTGGTTCCTAAGTCATAGTTAAATTCTTGTACCAGGTAGAAACCCCTAATTACAGAAACTGAAAAGCACGCTGGCAGTGCTCCATAACCCTTAGACCTGTCAGAGCAAGAAAGGTTGGACCAGAAAGTTCTGGAGACCTTATCTGCAGTACTTTTGAGATTGGCTCTGCATGTGTGTGTTCTTGCTTCAAACTTCCCACATTCAGGAAGTAGTTCCTGCATTAATTAAATCCTACTCCTGCGAGACTAACAACCAGAGATGGTGGAGAAATGTGGTGTTCTAGGTGTACCCAGAGCAGGGTCTCGTTTCATGTCAGTCTATAAGGCAGTGGTAGCCAAGGTCAAATGCGACAAGAAATAAAGTGGAGAACTGAAGGCTCTTCAGTGAGTTGTAGCACATAGAGCCAGCATGCTCCAGCATGTTGTACCTTGGGAATTTTAAAAATCCTTTTTATGTGAGAAAGCAATAGTCTTGGCTCTTGCGGTTTTCAGTGTAATTTTGAAGGTGGTATGGGAGAGGAAGTAGTGCCAGTTTTATCCCGTATTGTTTTGCTTTGTTCTGACTTTATTTTTTTTTTGTTCCTGAGCATGTATATTGTTTCTGCAATAAACTATATTGCATGTTTCTGAATAAAGTAAAAGTTAGGCTAAGCATCAGTTCAATTTATATTTCCTTATGCTATCATTTAGGATAATGTGGAAGTGATTTTTAGATGATATGTGAGTATTAGCCAGGCAACAAAGTAGAAAAAAAATAAATTATTATTTGTAACAGTTTGAGTCTGTTTTATAAATGAATGTTTATTTGAAAAAATAGAATATGAAATATAACTGAAACAATTCTGAATAATATTGAGAGTTGCTAAATAAATACTAGATGTAGCTGAGGGGGAAATAGCTCCAGCAGCTTTATAAAATGGTGTCTGAAGGCTCTGCCTGTTAAGACATAGTTGAATTATAGCACAGTATTTTAATAATACACATCATGCTTTCATTTTAAAATACATTTATTAAAATTACTGTAATGAACTGTGTTTTTTACAGATCTGATATAAAATGCTTCCAAACCTGTGCTGGGTACACATGATGCCACTATATTTTGCCCAAAAAGACTTCAAATGAATGTCATTATTTCAGTTCAGAATACTTATTAGTGAAGTTGTTCAAAAATTATATGAGCAATTTCCTGTAAAATATTTCACTCCTTTGTGGAAACGTGGTTAATTTGAACTAAATTAAGGTATTTTCACAATTGTGGATATTCAGGATGAGCACGAATCAGGTCTCCAGCAGTATTTGTATCACTTTAGGCCTACTAGCAGGCTAAACTCTTGAGAGTTGTGGCAACTTTATACTTTTAAGTTAATAAATAAACTAAGTAGATACCAGAAACCCTTGATGCACTGCAGTGTTTCTGTACAGCAGTTTGTGGAGGTGTCCACTGAACCAGTCAGAAACTCTGAGCAAGGGATGGTGTGAACGCTTCTGAAAATAGCAGTCAAAGCTGTTACCATTAATAATTGCTACTTATGTTTAAAAATGAAGTGACTGCTCAGAATACAAAGTGTGGAAACTGGATGACAAGTAAAAAGGGAAGGGGGCTGCTTTTTGAAAAAGGAGTCAAACAAAACTGATGCTTGTTAACTTCTGTATCATTTTCATGACCACAGTGAAATCTGGATTTCCACAGCTTGGTGGCGAGTGATCAGTGAACTGATGTCTTGAATAAAACTGGGAGGGGTCAAAGAATTTTGCAAGTCTCTGCTCTAAACAAATGGTACATATGGTGGAGTATGATAATTCTGGGATTCCATACTACAAAAATAAAGCACCCTTCTATTCTGGAGTTTCTGTTACATGAAATTTGTTATTTCTTGAAGCTAATGAAGTCTCCCTAAAATCAATCAGGGGCTGTCATCATGTCCTCCTCTCCTTTTTGCTCCAATACACCAAACCTAAACCAAAGCAAAAGTCTTGAAAATACTGATAGACAGAGGTGTTACTAAGGAGCAAAAGGCAGACCACTTTTTTTATATTGTAGGAAGTTTTTTCATGTTTCTCCAGTTTTAGCTTGATAAAGTTTATATACTTAAAAAAAAACCAAACAAACAACAAAACCCATGATAAAATAGATCTGTGCTACAAGTGCAGCATTGATCCACCAGCTCGATACCACGCAAATAACAATTTGGTAGGTGTGAAAAGAGACTGCTGGTAGAGCAGCAAGGTGCTGTGCTCATAATGTAACTGGTTAAATGTTCTGCAGTCAAAATGGAAATGTCCTGCAAGCTGTTGCTAGGGAAATTGGCACCTGTGGTTGGTGTTGAATGCAGAGAGGTTTGTCTGTCTTGCAGATCAAAAAAAAGTCTGCATATCATTTTACTTCCAGAAACTTGCTGCTTATCGGCAAACTGGTCTCTCTGCTTCTGAGGAGCTTCAGTTACAAACAGAGATGTGAAGTAGTTCTCTCCCTTGTTATCTTATTTATAACATCTCTGTATTATAGGAGGTATAATGTCCGCAGGACCCGATCCTGAGAACACTTCTAAGGGATTGCCAGCTAGATCCCTCTGCAAGCAAAGTGAAACTTGCATTTAACTGCTTATCAGGGGCTTCTGCAAAAAGTTATGGTTTTAGGCATATCTTAAAAAATTTAAATAGTTTTTAAAAACTCAGTCAAACTTTGTGAATTTGGCATAGTCCTTAATTTTCTAAAAGCCAGCTAGGTATGTTGCAAGTGAAAATTGCTACAATTAAGCACTGTCATAAACATTGAAAACAACAGGTCTAGGTCCTTTAGCTCCTCTGCTAAAATCTCTGAAGAGTCTTGTTTCTCGGATGATTTTTGAAAATGGTCATAGTATATTTTTCTAAAAGGCATTATAAAATTTCTAGGCCACCCTAACTACTTGGGCATCCTCCTCATTTTCCCAGCTGAACACCAGTAACCTGTTGCCCAGTATTGTTCTCCAGACAGTGCGGGACTATTTCAAAGTAATGTGACGTATCTCTCTGTGGATTACCAGGGTTTCATCCTTAATGAAGGGTGTGTAATAAGGTGAAAGTAAAGGAGCAGTTTATTTGGGCATTTCAGATGGAGCTTGTAACAGAAGTTAAAGTCTTATTTTTAATCTGCTTTTACACTGGCACAGACACAGCAGATTTGTATCTGCCTTTTCAGATGAAATCTGAGATGTTTTACCATTTTTTCCTCTCATCTATCACCCAGACTGCCAAAGACACTGTCAGGATCTTGACCTTTTTCTTAAGATTTATCTCCAGTTTCCACCTAACTCTATATTATAAATACTAATGCTAGGTGGAGTTAATGCCTGGCCAAAACGTACTAGGAGTTGGTCACAACCGTCCCAGGCCTTAGGTATGAACTGGACATTTAACCCCCTGTGACAGAATGGAGGGCCTCTTCTGAGTGGTGATTAAGGTAGTTTGTATGTCCTAGAAAAAATATAACAGAAAATTACTATAGGTTTATTTATTTTTTTATTTATTTATTTTTTTTGCTATAAAATACTTTGCATCCACTCTGATTTTGTGTCAGATTATTTGGCAGTTTCACTTGCCTTTTGGTTTCTGAAGTGGGTCTTCAGTGACAGAGCTTTGGGGTGAACAGCAAAGTAGATGTTATGTTCCCTTCCCAGCACAGCTATTTAACTTGTATCAGGTTTCTTACTGATATTTTAATTTCCTGCTCTGAGCATCTTCTCTTCTGGGTCATCGTTTCAACACTGCTGTATAACCATTCACTCCCCTCCTTGGTTCCTGGCCCTGGTGAGTGCGAACTGGATTCCAACCATCAATAGTGAGCAACCATGCCTCCGATTGGTGCCTGGCACTTTGCTGAGGTATTGAACTTCTTGGCAACCTGTCACATCTGAACAGTTGTTCCCATAATACACGTGAAGATGAGAAACTACTACACTAGCAGCAGATGAGTCTTTATCCAGAGCTGCAAGGTGCAGGGAGGGAATTTATTGTTTTTTTTTCTTTTCAGGTGGCTTTCCTGCCATATTGCTGTGTCTGCTAATCTGTGATCCAAAATCTTCAACAATGTTTTATGCTACTTTGTTTTATCCAAGCTTTTCTTCCTGGGGTAGAGTTTTTAACTGCTGGTATTTGATCTTGTGTAGAATAAAACTTATTGAAAAACTTAGGGCTTTCTTTATCCAGAATGCTGTAAAAGTTAATAGAACATTCTTCTCCTATTTTTAGAAAAGTAACTTTTGCTTGAGAAGTATTTGGATCAGTTAGCATAGGGATGGTACCTCTCATCAGTCTTCAGCCTTCTTCTCAGACATTTCCATCTATCATTAGGTATTTCAATCAAGTTACATTCATGCTGCACCTTGTGATGGTACAGTTAAGTACTTTTTCTTCTTTTGATTGTCTGGGTAAAAGGTTCATAATATGTGAAGACAGAGATCGAGTACTTTTTTCTTTCTTGCACTACAAGGGGAAGAGAGAGAATCACACTACAAGGGGAAGAGAGAGAATCATTGGTAGTACTTGCAGTGGTCCTTGAAGTAAAGATTCCCTTTCTTCTTGCAGGTTGGTGTGTGTGATGCATCGAAGCCTTTAGTGTCCGGAATCATACCTGAGTGGGCTGCGCTCTCCTGCGGGAATTTCAGAGTGATAAAATGGACCACAGTGGAGTGGAGAAATACGATTTCTGCCAGTGAATCCCGTGGCCTGTAACGGTGAGCAAACAACAAGCACGTGGGTTTTGTCAGTAGCCTCAGTAAAATGTATGCCCATAAAGCCCCCGAGTAATCTGTTACGCTCAGGTCCGAATTACAGTCTGGGTAAAAAGTGCTTTCTGGCTGGCTGTGCGCGGCGGCGGGGACTGGTTAGATACTGAGCAGCGCGAACCTTCGCTAGGCCAGTGGCTGCGTACTTGCCTGTTCTGGGAGTTCTTCTGTCAACTTCACCTTGTGCTGAGGCAGTAATCACAAAGCTTTTTAGAAAAGCTTTTGCCATGTCCTGAAGTTTTGCTTTGACTGTGGTATTATTTCAGGTTTTTTGTATTAACTTGTTCTGGTTTAATACTAGTTAATTTAATGAAAATTAGAGAATTTAATTAATAGATTAAAAAGAAACTAAATTTGAAACTTTAAAACATAAATTAGAAAATTTAATTACTAAATTAAAAAGAAAGAAATTAAATTCTCTAATTTAAATTAAATTAGAGAATTTAATTTAAAAGTGTCTGCTTCATTTTGGCCAATACCCACGTTTCCCATGGCAAGTCAGAGTTTTACGTGGTGCAGGTTTCCAGTAGCCTGTTGGAGATGGCAACAGTAGGACTGGTTGTCAAGCAAAGCTTTGAAAATGGTAAGATGAAAGATAAGATGAATGATAAGAATGATAGTGATTAGATCTGTGTTCAGACATTCCATTATCTTAGTAGGCAATCAACACTTAGTGTGGAAAAAAAAAAAATTAATCCCATGCGGCACGTTGGTCGTCTGTGGAAAGCTCTCCCTGCTTCTGCATGGCTCAGCTCTTTCCATGATCCCAGAGAGCTTACCAGGCGCTGGCGGATGCTCGGCTCATGTGGCGTGTCATCTGCGTCTCTGGAAAGTACAGAACTCCTAACAATGTTTGAAGTGTGCGTTGCTGTCAAGTGGGGCTGAAAATCCAAGATTTCCGAGGTTTGTATCCTCTGATCATTGTTTTATTTCAGAACAAATCCACAGAGGATCTATCCTAAACCAAATGTTACATTTTGGACAATGTTTTATAAAGAATTAGGGTTTTGCCTGCAGTTGCGAGCTGAGGGAGGGTATGGTTGTAGAAACAGGGCTTCTGTTAGAAGCGTAGGTATGTCTTCTTGGTGGTGTTTTTAATACTTAACCTCCCAGGGAGGGAACTTCCTTATTGCAAGTGTTAGTTTTAGCTGCCTTGGCTGTGAAGTACGGATGTGGTGGTGTAACAAATGTTGCACGGTTGATATGTGAAGAAGTTTGGGGAACATTAACGTTCCCCTGTAGCATGCAGAAATAAGATTTGGAAGTAACATGTGCGTGATCAGGGTTATTCTTGACGCGCGAGTTGTTAAGTAGAGGTGGCGATTGGATTTAACCTGTGCCCTGCCGCCTCGTTTCATAAATAGTATGAAGGCTTTGCTTTCTTAAATGTAAAGGGCATTTTATACCTTAACAAAAATATACATTCTGTAATACCACCCTATGGCACACTGCTCTAGGTGCTGATGCACATACATGTTCTTTCCATTGCCCATCTCTCTGCCTTGGGCTGCAGTTTATTTCCAAAGTGAGATTGACAGTGGGGTCCAGTTGCTTCAGGAGCAATGATCTGAAGATACAGATGGTACTGTTGAGTAAGTGGAAAATTAGATAGAAAGAACTATTTTGGCCCTTGGTGGCAGCAGGCACAAGTGATGTTGTTCTTACATTATGGTTTACTCTTGCATTTTGGTTATGATGTTTGGCAAAATTGCTTTAAAACAATACTTGGTTCTGTGCTAGAACTTCGTGCTGATAATGGAGTGCAGTAGGAATGTATTGCTGATTATGCTTTGTGCAGCCTTAAAGTTCTGTTACCTACTACTCAGTGAAATATTTTCAGTGTATGTGTCAATGTTAGTTCATCCACAGCATTAGAAACTGGGGGGGGGGAGTTGGAGAAACCAAAGATGATGTCGATGTCAGTGCTTTGATTGAATTTCAGCTGCCCATGTGTATTTTTACTTACTTCAGTAGCATGAAGTAGATAGGAGAGGTTTTTATCTTTGAGCCTCCGTCTCTGTTTTGCTGGGTTTAGTTGAACTGAACGTAAATAGGAAGTGATTTCTTATCTTGCTCAGGACAGGTTTTATCTTCTTCCCACCCATAGGGTGACCCTTGCCATATTATGAGTGCACCTGTTCTGTGCAAATACACTATTTACCCTAGAGGTGGGAAAGATGCATTTCTGTGTTGAACTGTAACACTCCCCCTAAATAACTGAGACAGGGAAAAAAATGAGTAATGTGTGATGCCCATTATGCTCCTGTTCACAGTAACTTGTTTAAATTATTTTTCACTGTTTTTGACCATTGGTTGGCATGTCTAGCCATAGTTAGAAGACTTAAGTATTCTGGCTCTATCACATCAGCTGACTCTGCTTCTTGATTGCTTTAGTGAGATAGAAAAACTGAGACATATTTAAAATATTGCTATACAAAGGAGAGAGATTTAATTGTAGATGAAATTAATTATATTGAGCTTAGAAAGTTTGTCAGTCTGAGCACTTCTGTGTGCCATATACTTATAATTCTGGGTTCCTAAATGATGATGTCTGGAAAAAAACTCCTGACAGTTTAACTATACCTTTCTTGAAGTAATTTTTTTCTTGTTGCTAATTGGGTTTTGTTGGGTTGTTTATTTTGTTTTTCTTGTTTTGTGTGTTTTGTTGGGGGTGGGTTTGTTTTTGTTTGTTTTGTTTTATTGGGTGGTTTTTGGTCTTTTGTTTGGGTTTTTTTTTTTTTTAGATCTTCTGAAAATATCAGGGATATTCTAGTAGAAATTAGGAGTCTTATACACACATGCTATCCCTATTCCTATCTCAGCTGAAACCCCCCACCCCTCACATGCA
>JANHFX010005535.1:22866-59623 GCA_027560015.1 Chloroceryle amazona
CCCCCCATAGTGTTCAAGTTAAGTATTCTGTGTTGCAGGGTTGTTCTTTTCCTGTGATTTATCTAGGTTAATATTGCGGGATTTATTACTATAACTGGACAAGCATCGGCTTTTGATATAATTAAACTGAAATTACACAATTAAAAGCTATCCTGACTTCTGAAGCCACTGCATTCAAAGACATGATTTTTAAATAGGTCACTGAAAACTTGAAGTGTAAGTGGAATATTGACTTCTATAGGGGTGAGTTCAATTTTAAACCTGCTAACGTCAGAAAATCTATCTGTAAAATGTGACAGGGAGTCTGGGAGTGATGAAATAATCACGCACCTTGGACTCGGAAAGATGCAAAGCCCAACTCAATTCCCTTCTAATGCGATACATCTTTTTATACCCTGGAGTTTGCTGCTTATGAAGACCAGAATTATAAAAGGTCTTTTTCTTTTTTTTTTCTTTTTTTTTCTTTTTTTTTTTTTCTTCCTGATGAGCCAGATCCACCAGTTAATTATAAGGCTTAATGGATTTGTTGGATGAACCATCATCTGTTTACACATTAGACTGCCTTAGAACAGTAGTAAACCCTTGCATGTAATTCACTTGCACCACTCTGGTTCTTCTTTCTCTTCTACTAACTTAGTTTGTGAGCTAGTCTTAAATTACAAATCTTCAGGCACCATTTCTGTGTCCTACCTGTGTCAGTAACGGTTTTTTGTGCCTGTATTATCTTCCTCAAAACACATCCTTTCATAAAAGTGGCATTTAAAAATGAGCAGCAAACTCCTCAACTTACACCTATATTATTGGTATTCTTAGGCTGTGGAGCCACGAGAAGTGATGAGTCAGTTCAACAAGTCACTGCTGCCTTTGCTTTGCTGCTTGTGGTTTGCCTTTCCCTTCCAAACACTGGGCCTGCTTCAGAGCTCCTCTCCATCTCTGCTAGCTGTTGCTCTGCACCACCCTGACAAAGAAGTGATAAATAGCTTTCTGTTGTTGTGTTTGTGAATAGGCCCCGAAGAAAGCGCGGTGGGTGCAGTAGCTGGGTGCCTGGCAGGCTGTGCAGCTGGCACAGGATGGGGGGGCTGAGTGGGTGAGACCTCCTCCTGTTGGTGCCCTTGTGAAACCACAGCCTCTGTTATTTCACATCTAGTTCTGCTGGAGACCAAAAAAGTCTCTTCAAATTACCCAACTTGTTATTCCTATTTTAAAAGGTATTGTAGAAAAATGTCAGAAGAAGCAGCAATTTACTGAAACACAAATGTGAGTTTTAAAAGCTTTCTTCAGAGTCTGTTTCGCACTGTGGTTCCCGTGACTCTCAATGTTCATGGGCACAGCCTAGGAGATGCAGTTTCCTATTTTACCTTGATCATTCTGACACGTGGTGGGTGGGATTTCTTCTGCCTCCTAATTTATTTATTTTTTTTTCCAAATGGCAGATTACTTTTTTGTAGTGTTTTGGCTTTTTAATGTAAATATAGATTCGAGTGATGAGTGGGTATGCTCACTTTTTGTAAGAAAAGAGGAGATAAATACAAGTAAGATTTTTCTGTATTGCAGAAGGAGTGCTTCAGAAATTGAACGTAATTAAGGAAGGTGAATATCCACATGAAAACCTTCAAAATATATAAAAAAAGTTTACTTTTACTTGTGCGGGTAAGTTTCTTTACAGTACTTACCACCGCTACCAGATAGGTCATTCAAAATGCATCTAGTCTCCATTTAATATTTTTGTCTGAGTAGAAAAAGCTATGGTGACTGCAGACTGGCATTTGAAAGCAGAGTCTAAAAGGAAGAAGTGTTGTCTTTAACATGAATGGTATTTCCTGTGGTGTATGTTTGGATTGCTAAGGTTCATTTCCTAGACTGAATTAGTTGTGGAGTCCACTAAACTGGAGATTATTTTTGCCTGAGATTCATAATGCACCTACTAATCTCCTTCAATTATTCTACTGGATGTTTATAGATTCCTGATTCCATTTTAACATCTGCTAATGGGTAATTACGGTCAGCAATCATTCTTGTCATGGAAATTGCTAAAGTAATTTTAGAAACACTGTTGTCATTTGTGTGAGACAAAAGATGGGATAGAAATCAAAACCATGCCCTCTGTCTTTGGTGCTGCACTAGTTAAAGATGGAAAAACTAGTTCTGCTTGCTTTTGTGCAGCATTTATTCAGAGGAATAAGGCAATGTGTATCCCTTCACTTGGGTCTTCCTGTTAGGGGCAGTTTTTAATTTTTCACAAGTGCACCTGCTTTTTTTAGTAAACAGACAGCTTTAGGTGAGCAAGACTTGAGTTCCTGTCAAATGATCACGGGTCATCTGTGTATCTTGTTGTGGGAGTGTGAGAGTGGGCAGGAGGGTGTGGGTTTGCCACATCTACTGCCCAACCTGTGACCAAGCTGGCACCTGAAAACTGTTCATGCTCCACAAATGCAGAGAACAAAGGAGGGCCATCTCAAGAACTGGTTTGTTGTTGTTGGCCCAACTTTCGTATTGGGTAGCAGCACGTCATTCTTTCTGTTGTTCCACATTGCATTGCTGGGGCAGAATGCTCTTTGTGCCGCACTTCATGAGAAGTCACCGTGGTGAGTGGCTTTCTGCTCTGTGCTCGCAGTGCCTTCAATGTTTGCCCGTTTCTCCCTCCTCCACCTGCCCTCACCTTCCTCCTCACAGATAGTTGCTGGGGAAGAAGTTGCTGAAGTTACCCCATGCGTCAGCACCCTTGGGCTGCTGTGTGACTTCCAGTGTTTAAAAAAAAAACAAAAAACAAGAGGGCCCAATGCAGAGTGCCTGAAACAAATACACCTGCATGTTTTGAGGGAAAACTGATGGGCCCCTGCTAATTACTTGAGCTCTACATGGCAAATTGGTGACTGAGAGGTAACTGGGATGGATGTGCATAGAAAAGTGGGTTCTGCCTGTGGCTCCAAGCAGGCAGTGGGGACTAAGGACTTTCTGGAGGTGAGGCTGTTGTCCATAGAGTGGGAAAGGTCACTGAACTGAAACAAAGAGCTACTGGATTGTGATCACCAAGTACTGCTGGTTGAAAGTGCTGGGGCTCGGGGCAAGACCCTTTAGTTATTATGGGGACAAAGACTCAAGCCAAGCTTTTAATCTCCATATTGTGCAAAGCACCTCGGATGGCCTGGATCTTCCCAGCGGTTGCCTATTCAGAGATCTAAAACCTTTGCAGCCAGAAGCTTCAAGGGGATTATGAAATGCAAGAATTTGATGTGATTCTATTTCAAGTTGATAGCAAAATCTACTTGATTTTTCCTGTCTGTTCAGTGCTTGCTTCATCTATGCTGGTTGGTGTATGCACAAGTAGGGCTGAATGAATTGCTAGCGTGAAAAAAATCACCTCCACCTTGCAAACATTTACATTATTTCCCAAATGGTCATCTGACCAGAGGATGCAATTTGAGGTGCTAACAGAAGTATTTGGGTGAGAATCGGCTACTAGAATGGAAAATGCCATGCTGATGCACCTTGGAAGGTAGTAATAGCCCGTTTAGAAAATAAGATGTGAGGAAGAATGCTCGGTCACGTATCTAGTCACCTCATGAAAATACATGATGAACATATGCCTTCAATGCAAATGCATGGGGGATGGCTGTTACTTAGTGATAACGTTGCATATTGTTTATGACAGGACTGGAGTTGGGAAATGCGCAAGGGTTGCTTTTGGTGGCACAAGGAACTGTGTTCTCACCCCATCAGCTGACTTTCCTTCTCTGCCCTGAGCTTTCTGCTTTGCCTCAGTAAAGGGTTGGTCTGCATGATGCATGTTCCCAGATTAGTCTCTCTGGTGAAGAGTCTTGCTTTTCTTTAGCTACTTATCTTGAGCAAACTGCAAAAGAAAGGGGCTTGTCTGACTTTCATAATTTGACTTGTTAGCGTAGCTCGTGATACCGTGTTTCAGTTTTCTTTTAAACACTTGGTCTCTATAGGCTCTGTATGATGGTCATCTCTCTTCTGCGACTCCTGAGTCCAGGACAGTTCTTAAGAAAATGTTGTATATTGACACAAAGCAGTGTGGACAGTTTTAACTAGCCTGGGAGAACAAAGGAGCTTCAGTCCAAGTCTAGTAGCCCAATGAAGTGTTTGCTTTCATTTTTATTTTTAATAAAATACTTTGTCAGTAGGAGACTGGGGAGTCCAGCAATGCTTGAAAATTCCTGTCTGTAGGGAAGCAAATCATAGAGCAGTTTGTGGAAGATAGAAATGTCTTTTTTGCTTGCATGTGAAAGGTGGTGGTGCGTGTGCACCAGATCTTGCCCAGTACTTACCTGGGTGAGTTTCTGTTGTTGAGTGTGAACACAGCTTAGTTCCCTGTGGCTTGAAACAGAGTGGATTTGAAAGAGTGTAGCTGTTCTGATTCATGTTCTGGAAGGAATCCCATTGTCTGGGGGTTTTTCTGTTTGTTTTTTTTTTTATGCCTATCACATGTCCAGTGTTTGTTCTTACATATTCATTGGGTAAATTTCTTTATCTGACCAAATGTTTTTCATGTTAATTGGCATGCAGATGGCTGTGGAGCTCATGCAGACATTCCTCTTATTTCTCAGTGCAGTTTCCAGCCTGTACTGCTGGGGTTGCTTCTTTCATATACTAATCCAGTTGACAGGTTGTTCCTTCTCCTTTCTGATTCTTCAGAGCACTATGAAAGCGTCTAAAGAGTTGAGGTTTTCTTTCTCAGTAGCCAATGATCAGAACCCCATGGTTTTATGGCAGCAGCCCAGATCTGCTCCCAAGTTGAGTGCTGTTTGGGTTTTGTGGCCTGTTGCCGTTTCAGGGTTACACCTCTCTTGCGGTGTCAGAAGAGCAAATCTCCAAGAAACAATGACCAAAAAAAGCAAAAGTGATGCTGTGGTGACATTGCTCATGTATTCCTTAAATACATAAACAGGAGTGTGTTAAATTGCTGCTTTTACTAGTGTGCAATGCCATCCACAAGACAGAATCTTTTGCACTCTCAAGCCTGTCATCTGCATTTTCAGAAGGTGGCTGAAAAGAATCAGAGAAGGAGAAGGGCACAAAATTTGGAGACTTTCAGCTAAGTCTCTTAAGATGACGAGTGGCAGGTCATTGAGTTTGTCACATGTAAATGTGTTTATTCAACTAATGCATAATTCTCAAATAGCTAATTTTGCATGTTGCAAGTAATTTGCAATTTAAAAATATTTAACTTGCACCGAAGGAGCACAAGTTGCTCTGTGGTACTGGTTAAAAAGGGAGGCGATGGTGATGACAGTGGGACAGACATGGGATGCAAACTGAAACTGGTTCAGAGTTGATTTATTCACCTCCGGGTAGTGTTTCTGCAGTCAGTATATTGCAGATTCCTGGTAAATCAGTAAAGTACTATTCAGGGGTTTCTTTCTCTACTAGAGTTGTGAAAAGAAAATGCTATGACCCAGGCGTCATTCATAATTACTTGAAATGTGTATCTAGGAAGATCATTAAAGTACCAATCTCTTTTTTTGTTTTGATTTTTGGTTTGTTTTTTTTAAACAAATACAGATTAATCCATTGAAGAGACATGCCTCTTCAACTTTGAGCTATAAAACTCTTAGGTAATATGAAGAGGTAGTTCCATTTGACATCTTTTGAACATTAGACAACAGAAGCACAGCCACACGGTATAGCTCTGTAGAACAGAGATCATCCCTGGTATTGTATTTTTCATTGATACAGAGGAATAAATTGCAGAAAGTACACTGTGAAGTTATCTTCCTTGGGTTTCAATATTAAGTAGCCCAAGACAGGACTACTTGTCTCTCACAATTGTGAATGTATTACTCAGCCATTAATAGTTATTTTTAGAAAAGAAATTTGGTTCTGCACACTGGAAAAATAAATCTGCCTCTCAAAATACCTGTTATAATAAATTGCTCTCAAAGTCATATTTCTGCAAGTATTTTAAAGAACATTCTCGGTGTTTTCAGTCTGAAAACACATGTTTAGGGGGAACTGGGACAGGAAGCCTGTTGTCTCTTGTAAATATAGCGGATCACATCAGGTACAGTGTGTCTGTCCCTGCACTCCCACCCTCGTGGTAAAGGAATTCTTCAGGTTGTTAGTGAATTCTCTGCCTCCCTGGTGCATAACAGTCATAACCTTCCTCCTCTCCATAGCGTGTTGCCTTTGCTACTGAAATTCCGTGATTTCTAAGATGTATTCACACACCTTTGCAAGAATTTTACTATGCATGTGCAGGTGATCTAAATACCAGGAGATTTTTTTTGAGGTGAAAAATGAGACCCCTTTTATTATGAAGAACCGCTCTGTAATAACCAGTACAGGTGAGATATTAGGTGTACCAGTACTCATACATGGGAAAGTTGTATCGAAAGATGTCTTGAGTTTTATTGCAGTTTTTAGTCTGTGAGTTTATTCTGGGTGCTAATAAATAACAGTGATGCAATATGGTCTTTTCTCTTTTGGTGATTAATCCAAGTTTGTGATATACTCTGGGCAAGAAGTTGTAGTTATTTATTTTGCTGCAAAAGTTCACTTTTTTTTTCTTTCCAGTCTCAGTATTGGTATATCTGGTTTTGCCTGCTTGCTCGCTAGTGATTCGGTAGTATGCTAGTGTTTGACTCTATTTGCACAGGCTAAATCACTCAGTATGGTTTCTGAAACTTTTTCCTTAACACCACTTGTGGCTGTAGTGTGAGTGCAGTCCAAACACGTGTGTGGTTAAACATTTTGCCTTTTGAGAGTAACTGCCAAGGATTTGGCTTTTCTACAAGTCTTTTAGCGGGTTCTTTCTCCCCAGAGCAATGGCCTTGGGCACCATGGTGATGGCAGTCAAGTGGCAAAGAAGCTGTTGTCCTGTTATCAAGTTTTAATAAGACGACTTCTGAAATCCTGTTTTTCACGCTTCCCTCCGTCCCATCCCCCTGCTTTTTTGTTCTGTTTTGTTTTTGTTTCACATCTCTTGGCATTGGGTGAACTATATTCATGAATCTATTTGAAAAACATTAGTCATTAGTAATTAACAATACAGTTCATTCCTTGATGTTCATTGTTAACAGAACACACCTATCGCCTTGGAAACACTATTAGTTAGAGTTGAATGAAATATATAGAGCTAGAGGTTAAGTACTTTAAAAACAACAACAACAACAAAAAGTTTAATGAATTTTGGCTTGGGCAGCTGTATTCTTTTCCCATTTTCTGTCAAAAGAATAATAAAAAAAAAAATCTTAAAAATTCAGATGCATGTTTTGAGAATGTGTCTTGCAAGTACAGATTATATGTATACATATGCACAGGCCCACACGTCACCTCAGAAGGGTTTTTAGTAGCCAGTTACACATGCTCACGTAATTTGCTCAAAACAAAATAAATTGAGTACACTTTTGAAATGAAAATGTTTCAGTTGGTCGAGAAGGCTGCAGTGTTGTGCACAGAACAGCCACTGGCGAGCGCTGCCCAAGTCCTGCCTCTGCTGCTGCTGAGCAGTGTTGCTCACACATGGGTCTGTTGAGCTTCACCCCACCAGTAAAGAAACAGCTTCTGCTTGCTGATTAGAGCATGCAGATGGGAAGTGTAAGGAATGTACTCATTTTATCTTCTTGATGAGCACTGTGTGCATTTAACTGAATACATTCATTTAATAATTCTGTCTCTCTGCAGAGTTCATCCCAGGAAGTGAGAGTCAAGCTTATAGAAAGGAGTCAGAGATTTGCAAAATAATAATCAAAAAAACCCACACCGAAAACTCCTGTCTGTACAAATACAAGCTGATTTAAGGATTCCTGCCTAGAGCTGATGATGAACTGCCTGTGGTTTTGGGGAGGCTAACACTTTTGCTTTTGGTTGCACTGGAAATCTGAAGTTAGTGCTCATGATACTTAAAATTGGAGAACGCGGGTTACTCAGCGTGCATTCAGATCACAGAGGCAGCAGCGAACAGACAAAACTTCTCTTGGAAGCAGTAGCTTCAGCTGTGTATTATTGTGTTCTGGGAACTGAGAGAAAGAGCAGACAGCCTGGGAAAAAATGCCAGCTAAAGGTAAATACTTCTTCAACGAAAATGATGACTGCAGGATGTCGGACCCACTGTATGAGAAGTACCGCTACACCAGCCAGCAGCACCCACTCCTGCTGTTGCTGCTCTTCATTGCAATCATCTTCTGGACTACTCTAATTATAATCTTCTTTGTCATTGATGTGAGTATACTTTTGTCTTTGTGCTAGATGTTTTTGAAGATTATGATGTATCACTATAACAGCACACAAAACATTTCCGGCTAAATATGTTTTTGAGCTACATGCTATCAAAGTGGCAACGTTGATAGAGATCAAGTCAGTGTGTATGCAATGCTGTGTATGTTTTTGAAGGGACAGGGGAAGGAGGAGATGGTATTGTCAGGCACATGCACAGGTACTATGAGGATTGTTCTTTCCCTCCTGTATGTTATGAACAAATCATAATCTATGCCAAGTGTTAGCTATGGTGGTAAATAAGTAATAAAGGAGCCAAGGAAGGAATAAGAAGGGAAGTTAAAATGTCCTGCTTTCTCTCATTTTCTTTTTAGAGTCTTCTAGGAAATGTAAAATGTAAGTGATTCGTTGGTTAGGAATTTCAGAGGTGATTTTTTTTTTGTTGTTGTTATTATTAATTTTGTAATTTTCTTTTTAAGTATCTGTAGATATTAATTCTTACTTTATTTCTTTTTTCTTGGTAATAAAGCTACCACAGGATTGTCCCAGTATAATGGGTGATCCATTGAATCAATAGTTAGCAAAGAGCAGGGATCCTATGGACATGGGAAAGATGCAGTCTAAAGAGGTTTTTTGTTGCACAGTATAATATGATTTTCTGTAAAGAAATCAGGTGTTCTTCAAGCCAGCCCAGTTGACAGCTGGTAAAAAGGGGAGTTGATTTAAAGATAATGTTGTAAAAAGATAGTAAGGAAGCTGTTATAAGGAAGGCTTCATTGCCTTCCAGCAGTGCTTTCCAAAGACTGTGTGTTTTAAGAGAAAGTGTCTGCAAGTCCCTCTTTAGGAACAAATCTAATCTTACCTATTGCACTTGTATCCCTTTTAGCTTTTATTGCCCTAAAAAAAGGACAGAAGTAGCAACACTATTTGTATCTTACAAGCTCCCTGTAACATTTAGGAAAAGAGCCATTAGACTCCTTTTTAGCAAAGCTTGAACTTCTTAAATGCCTTTCTTTGGGTACATCTGTAGAATACAGTACACATTGTAGAATGTAGTATAGTTAGAACTTAGCTTAAAAGATAAAAGCAAGCCCACAAATGTGGGAAATAATGACGGTGGAACTGAGGTAGACTGGCTGTCTATAACAGCATTCACTGTATCATCTCTGTATGTGTGAATATCTTCATTAACCCTTTGCTGTGCTTTCGCAGGAAGCCCATAGTCACCTTGCCTTCATCATCGCAGTATGTGCTGCTCTGGTCATATTTGCAGTCATGTACTTACTACTATGCATTGAATCCCTGTTTCGGAGATGGCTAACGATCTTTGGCATTGTGATCTGGATTTGCTTCTTAATTGTAGGATATGTATCTCTTTTTGGGAAAGGAAATGATTATCAGCTGTGGGAGCAGGTATGTGTATCTTCTACCAAAGTACCCAAAGGAACTCGTAGTCAGTGTATATGAATGGTTTTGTGTGATGTATTTTTTCTGAATGTTATGTATAGAATAATTCTTTTTCTTGAGAATTTGGTTCAGCTTCCTAATTTTTTGTTTTAATGGTTCATTATGGTAAATTTTAGTTTGTGTTCCTTATTACAGTGAAAATAAAGATCAGCAGAGAAAATTGGCTAACTTCATAAATCTGTGCAAGAATTGCATCTTTAAATTGTGATTGAATTGTATGTCAATTTTTACAAAATCGTAATTACTATAATTTCATCTCTGAGAGAATTTTTCATTAATAATACTTGCTTTGTCAATTTATACGGGTCAAAGTGGCGTTCAAGAAATGCACAAAGGACTCTAGAGCTGGGTGTGCCCTGGGGAACATGTTTTCAAAACGGTAGGAGAGGTGAAATGAACAATAAGAATTAATGACACATCCTGGCATAGCTGGGTGTGGCTGAAGTTCATTGCTTAGTATCTCTGATCAGAAGATGGGCGATTTCATGATGCCAAAAATACCATAATTTGTAGGAAACTCCTCCCAAAATCTCATAGTGTAACAGAGTTTATACTTAAATAAAAATGACTTTTTATCTTGTTTTACTGACTCTTCCCCTTCCCCTCTTTATTTCAAATAAAGAAAGATATAAATTATCAGTTAAATAACCAAACTCTGATTTCTATTATGGCCTGGATCCAACACCATGTATTTACAGTTGCTATTCAGTATTTTTTACTTACGGAAGAAGCTATCACCTTAGGAAAAAAATCAAAATGTGCTGGTTTTTACTATAAGTGCAAACACGGAATGAGGCAAGATTTCCTTTTGCTGCTTTCAGTGCTGCAAGCCAATGTCTTTTGCTGTCATGTGGTAACAATTTCTTAATGTTGATTTAAAGCCTAAAATACAAGGAGAGCCTAGATTAGAAAGTGGAGTTGAATAGGTTCATTTCAGACCTTATCTCAAGTTATGAATTTATCACTAATCAAAGCTACTATTTTAATGCAGGTATGACCTTTGCTTGTCCATGCTTATAAAACTATTATACAGTGTTCAGAACATTGTGTGACTGTATGTATGGCAGGAAAAAAATTCTAAAAAAAAAAGTTGTTTTTTTTTTAAAGTTCATCTAAAATAGTAAAGATGAACACAGAAAGATTACTTTTGTTGAATGAAAAGTTGTATTTGCTTGCTTGCTTGTTTGTTTGTTTTTGGCCCAACCAAGATATCTATTCTGACAAAACATTTAAAAGCAGAGTGGGCCTTGAGACTTCCTTGAAGGAAGCTCATGTCTGGAACAGCACAAGCTGAGTTGCAGTGATGAGATGGAGCTGAGCCATGACTGTAGTATTTTTCTCTGACCAGGGTTCTCAGTTCCCATATATATATATGAGCTAAACACTATTACAAATCTATCAGTATGGATTTAAGTTTTACAGCTCTTCCTTCTGATCCCAAGCAGTTTAGTGGACCGTTGTGCATTTGTAAGATCTGCGCAGCTGTTATATTTGTAGTTAGTGTCAAAAATGATTATTTGCTTGTGTCAGCACCAGGAAGTAAGTACTGGTTGGATGTTGGGGTTTTATCAGGTATGGAGTAAACCTACAGAATTAGAATAATTAGAGTAATAACTTGTAGAAGGTGAAAATTCTGAGTCTATTCACTGCTGCTATCCTTGCAACTCCCTGTTCCTGATATGTGATGTACAGAGTGCTGCTTCAGCTCTAATGGATGAGTTAAAGATGAAGGGCAAGAAAAACTGAAAAACTTCAAGGTGATATGTTATTTTAAACTGTTTTATCTGCCAATCTATAGCTGCTAATTCCCCCAAAGCTTTTAGGACTACCACTGTCCTTATGGTTTTAATTATGCTTTTGAAATGTCAATACTGTGATTGCTCATCTTGAAAATGAGCAAGAATCCTGCTACTTTCTTCCTTGTTCTGTAGTGATATTTGGCAGACACCTAATAATGTGTATGTGTGATTCTTTTTTGTTTGTTTGTTTTCTCTCTTTCCAAAGGTGCCGTTCTTTCTATTCATAATCTTCACAGTTTATACCATGCTACCCTTTGAGATGAGAGGGGCTGTCATAATTAGTGTCCTTTCTGCTCTCTCCCATATTATCGTTCTAAGCATTGTGGTAAGCATGACTTCTCAGAAAAATAAGGAATCCATTCTGTTTGAGGTAAGGAAATACTACTTGGCTAAGTAATTAAATACCCTAGTCATATTACCATTTGATACTGGCGTAACTATCCTGTTTAGATAAGCCTCAGACTTCCAAACGGGTGTTTCAGATTCACAGATTTGAAGCTTGGACACTGTGTTTTGCAGGCTTTTCAGAAAAATACAGTAATTTTAATCTGTAGTGCATTTTTTTTTTCGACCTAAGTGGAAGAAGCAGAATTATTATTTTAATTTTTAAACGAAGTTACTGGCAATATGACAAACTTTGGCACAATCAGTCTTCCCGATCTGTGCTGTTTCAGATGGATCTATGTAACTTCATCTGTCACTGCCTACAGGGTGGATCAAAAGGACCATTGCTGCCCTGGGGAGTCAGCTGGGCCTGGGAGCGCTACTGGGTGCTTTCAGGGTTCCTAGTACTTATTAATAGGGTGTGTCCAGAGGAGCACCCCAGCTCTTTTCATGTAGGCGTGTGTCAGGCTTCACACAGCACGCTGATGCATGGGTTTGTAGACTGGTTTGTCCCTAAATCAAACACTGGTGCCTGCAAATAAATGTTAAAGATACAGCAGAATTTTCTGTTTCATTATACTCGCGTGTGTTCGCTGGGAGTGCCCGTGAACAGCTTGTGTTGCCCAGGTCCATCCTGGCTAATTGCAGTGTTACGATTTGGTGTGTGACAGGGCAAGAGAAAAACTGAACATGGCCTGGGATTGGTTGTTTTTAAGGGACTAGTATTTGTATTAGTCAAGTATGAACGACTGCTCTGCAGCAGGTAAATATTTTTCTCTCTTGTGCAGCTACTTGCCAATGCTGTCATTTTTCTTTGTGGTAACTTGATGGGTGCATTTCACAAACGCCAAATGCAGGTTGCTTCGTGGGATTTGTATAGATACACGTTAAAGTGCATTCAGGTCCGCATGAAATTGAAGATTGAAAAGAGGCAACAAGTGAGTGAACTAATTCCTGTTACCGATTGCTTGCTTTCATGTCTAAAGTCTGTATAATTTCACATGTATGGTGAAAGGCTTGGTCCTGTCTTCGTGATACCCACCTCGTGTCAAAAATAAAAGCTGGGCCATTTGTCACAAAAGAAGGAAGCTAAAGGGAGGAAGCTGTTCTCCGTGGCTTGTCTATAGGAAAGTCACAATATTAGTAACAGCAGTGTAATTGGCAGTTATTTTAGTGACTTTTTTCCCAATTTTACTGGCCCAAGGTAACTTAAAAGAACTTGCTCTTAATGCCCTGAAAAATAATTGTAAGGTAATGTCAGCGGTTAGTTTCACGCCTCCCTTGGTTGCGGATTTTTGTTTTGAATTCTGAAATACTGTTTGCTCTTGCCTATTATTACCTCTCAAGCTATTTTTCTCCTTCTAGCAAAAGAAAATTAGAGCTTAAGGGAGGAATGAAAAGTAATCGTATGATAGATTACAGTATTTGAGTATGACATTGTTCATTTCCATAAACTCCAGGGGTATTTAAAGAATAAGCAAGGAACACAAACTTTTTACAGATGAAGGCTTGTAAAGAAGTATCAAAGCTGAAACTAGGGCATCTTTCTTCTTTTATTCTGCTATAAGTAGAGTTAAGAACAGCAGCTCTAGATAGAAGGTGGAGTTCTCTGCCCACCAGTTATGAGATAAAAGGAGGGGGCTGAAAAGGGACTGACTTCATCGCATTGAAAAGAAAAAAATGCCGCACTGCTAGTGCGATCTGTCCTCTGATCTGTCCTCTTATGAGATGACGAATCTGCATGAACGTCCCAGCAGGATTTCCTCACGCTGCAGCCAGGGCAGCGTCTGCTCAGTGTACCCAGGCAGTGTGCTCATTCCGAGGGAGCTGCGGTAACTTGTGTGTGTGTTCCCTGCGGTTGCTTGTTTGAAGTGTAGATGTGCTGAAGTCGATGGACGGTTTTCTTTTCATCCCTGTTGTAATTTGTCACACTGTTTTGGCTCTCCTGTTTGCCACCCACTTTTTCTCTGTGAAAATGGTGTGAGAAATGCAGTTCAGTTTTCATCATCACTTCCATGAAAACTGTGTAATGTGTGCCAGCCTTGAATGTCCCCGTTACAGTCACTGGGGCTCTGCTGTCAATTTAACTTGTTCCCCAAGGCTGACTTCCCTCCTGTTAAAATGCCAGAGGAAAGGAAGGAGGTGTTTGTCTTTCTGGGGGCACTCTCAAACTGAACTGCTGTCTATACCTAGTGTAAGCCAGTACTCGATGCTCAAGGATTTCCTCTTCCCACTGTGATCCTGAGGCATTTCTTTTTGGTGGCAGGCATTGGTTACGTAACCCTGGCAGCTCTCTGCGGTCTGTTTGCTGCTGCACTGGGTATTCAGGAAAAGAGGACAAAGATTTGGTCCAAAGGGACAGGATTTTACTCAGTTACACAATGTGTTGCTCTTGCTGCTGATGTCATCTGAAAAAGTTCTGCTTGTAGCTGCTCCATGCAACATTTCCTCTTATGTGGCGACACCATCTGTGGGGCAGTGAGGTCCTTCCTGGGGGGAATGTACTCTCTTTTTCTCTTCCTCTTCTGATCAGCAACTTAGCAGGGCCTTCTTTGAAGAGCAGGCTTTTAAGCCAAAGCCCATGTGAAACAGTGCATTGAATAGTCAGACAACATAAGTGCTTCTTGAAGCATCTGTGTTCTCACTCAGTTCCCAGGACTTTTTCAGTGGCATCAGTTCCTGGTTCCTTTACACTATAGCAGCATGTTGTCGATGCTTTTGTATCTGCTGTTGCCTTCAGCATCTGAGAATTCATGAGGGGTTTTAATAACTCATAAATTGTTTGTTATCGAATACAGGCTCTTACCAGAAGCTTTATCAGACAATGCTAATGTACCACTGAGATTGGTGGACAAAATAAGTCTTTTTATTTATCCAAAAACTGTAGTACTAAATTGTGTATTGAGGTGTAACCTTTAGGTCACAAGGAACAAAAGAAGAAGATATGCAACACCCTTCCTTAACTGTAAAATCAGTCATTTTGAGAACAGAAATGGAGAAGTCTGTTCTGGAAAACCAGACATGCATTACTCAAAAGCTACTTGAATAAAGGCATTTTATTTTATTTTAATTTTTTTAATTCCTTCTTGCAGTCACTAAAATCCCGTCATTTCAGATTTGCTGTGTTAAGAATCATTAATGCTTCTCCCCCCTCTCCTTTTAGGAAAATTTGCTTTTATCCATACTGCCAGCTCATATCTCTATGGAAATGAAGCTAGCAATCATAGAGCGACTAAAGGAAACTAATGATAATAGGCAAATGCATGACAACAACTTCCACAGTCTGTATGTAAAAAGGCACCAAAATGTTAGGTAAGTGGAAACTCTAGAAGAAGCTGTGTTGATATAAGCTGCTGATTCTTGACAGTGTATAAGGTCCAGTGAAAATAAAATTTGGAGGTAGATCTTCAGGCTGAAGTGAGCTTCTTTCCTGTCATGGGAAGATAATGTGTCTTCAACTGGGATGCTCTCTTCTACATCAGATGCATACTTGAATCAGTTGATAATTGGACCCCTTTTTCTGGAGTTGTTTCCAAAGAGAGAGATTCTTTCTCTTACACGCTTTTTAGTATCTAAGCTGACTGTGGGATATACATACCTTCATATTTCAACAAGGTTGGTTTTTCCTTTTGTTCTTTCTCTAGTATTCTTTATGCAGACATTGTAGGATTCACTCGCCTTGCCAGTGACTGCTCTCCTAAGGAACTAGTAGTGATGCTGAATGAACTTTTCGGAAAGTTTGATCAGATTGCAAAGGTAGGTGTCGCAGGTTGTTATGCCATAGGGCCAAAGGCCACCATTAGAAGTCATCTTTTCCACAAGACACGAGACAGTTGGTGTTAGTGCTTCCGGAGTCAGTAAGGAAGACTGCTTTGGCTTTAAAGCTAACTAGCATATCACATTAATCTAAAATTTAAAACAAAAATGGGAGATTTAGCAAATTGTTACTGTAATTCCAGTTCTTGAGTCTGGAGATTCATCTGTATTGTTCAGAGGACTGTCTGATGGCAATACGTGTTTATAATAGGTACTATATACAGACTCTACTGAGCAGCTTTTCTCTGTCAGAAGGACTGTGGGCTCTACAAGTGGAGAACTTTCAGATAGACACTTAAATTGATAAATTTGGTCATATTGCGTCAGACCAAGGAGTTCTTTAGCTCAGGAGTGATAATTAGTAATGGATACTTACAGAAAAGTCTAAAAATGGGAAGTAGATTAAAATGGTCCCTGTTAAGAGCCTTGCTACTGACCCTTCAGCCTGCCAGGAGTTTTGCTGCTTCCAAGTGCTGCTTGAAGCTAATTTATTTGCAACTGTAATGCCAAATTCAGATTTGGGGTTCTCTGGTTACAGCGGCTGTATCATATACGTGTTTGCATGCCTGCCTCTGTGGGATGATGTCTGTTACTCTGTAAAACTGATCCAGATTTTGGATGTGTGTTCTGTCATATCCACTTATTTTTCTGTTGGTGTTATGAGGCAAATACAGCTTTAGGAAAATCAACGCTGCATTTTGTTGCATCCTATGTGACATCAAAAAACCAACCCAAATTCTGGTTCTGGAAATTTAGCATTGGTAAAGCATAAATCAGGACTCTTGACTACCTACCAAAACTTCCCATGGTTTGAAGATGTTGGTTTGATTTCATAATTGACTATATTTGGGTATACTGAATGCAGATCGCAAAAGTAATGGACTTGGAAAATCTTGGGTTTGAGAAATTCTAAAAATTCTTCATAAAAAGGTGGGAAAACTCTAAAGTTAATATAGCAGAGGAGTGGCATTGCTTTAAACGTTTGTGGATGTCCTCTTACTTATCATACTTCCATGGAAAAATTGAGGAATGGGTGAACAAACATCCTATAATTCAGGTTTTATTAAAACCAAAGATTAAAAGACAGATAAGTAAATTTCCTCCTTGAGATAGTGAATTCTCTGACAGCTTTATTTTTATTTATAGTTTCTCAATTGCACACCATTTCAAGAATAAAGTCAGAAACTAGTAAGATGATTTTGTCTTAGAAATGCTTGAAGTAGCCATTTCTGTTACTCTCCAGGGGAAAGCAAAGTGAGCTTTGCTTCAGCAAGGACTGAATGAAGGCTGACTTTCTCAAAATGAGAGAGACAAGTCTTAGTTCTGGTGTCATTAGCCTACTTGCAGGTATTTATTTATTTTTTCCCCCGTTAAATATATTTGTTTACCATAACTTCACAGGAGAATGAATGCATGAGAATAAAAATCCTGGGAGACTGTTACTATTGTGTCTCAGGGCTACCCGTGTCCTTGCCGGTTCACGCCAGGAACTGTGTTAAAATGGGACTCGACATGTGCGAAGCCATAAAGTAAGTACAGCACAGAAGACCTTTGAATGTATCGAGGCTATGGAGATATCAAATACAGTCATTCATAGTTTTCTTGTTAACATTCAAGGTGTATTTATTAGCTGTAGCTGGATAGTTACACATTAGGTCCTGAGTTTGCCTCTTGTGTTTGCACTGAGTGTATAATGAGACCAAACCTTAAAAGATCTCCAGGAGGAGAGAAAACTGAAATTGTAACTTATTTTCTAATACTCTCCTCCCTCCCTAGGCAGGTGAGAGAAGCCACAGGAGTGGATATCAACATGAGGGTTGGCATCCATTCTGGGAACGTGCTGTGCGGTGTGATTGGCCTCCGGAAGTGGCAGTATGATGTCTGGTCGCACGACGTGTCCTTAGCGAACCGCATGGAGTCCGCGGGCGTACCGGGGTGAGGACCTTCCCTCCCGGTGCTGATTCGCTCTGGGTGTCATCAAGGTCATCATAATCCTGGTTTATGAGGCTGGAATTTGTAACTGTGCACTGACACAAATCCTCATATTGGGATGATAAAAATAGGACAAATGTGTACTTACCAGAGCTGTAAAATGTTAATATTTTCCGATTTTGTTTTCAATGAACTATATAATTCTGTTCTTAAGCAATTGACTGCTTCTTGACCTTGCATTCACTGGAGGAACTTGTGCATCTTCAGCACATTATATGTGTTATGACTTAGTTCATGTTGTCCGTGAGGAGAATACTGTACTTGTAAGTTTAGCTATAGAATAGATATGCTATGTAAGCTGACAAGGCAAAGCTGCGTATTTATTTAGTGTTTCTATTAATGTATTGATCAGTCCCACTTTTGTATTTAGCTCTATATTCACCAACACCTCCCAAAAATCAGAAACAACTTAGAAATGAAAATGCAGCCTGATGAGGAGCATCCAAGCAAGGAGAGTTTGAAGTTATGTGGTTTGGTTTTGGGTTGTTCTGTTGTTTTTTTTCTATTTTCTAAGTTGAACTTGAGGATTAGAATTAACCAGTGATATTATAGTGTTTCTTATTATTTCTGTGCCTCAGAAAGCCTTTAGGTGTATACTTGTAACTTAAATATTTATTTCTGCAAAGTAATAGGGGGGTATGAATATCAAATTATTTTTCCTGCATTGTAACAGAAACCATAAGAGAAAGAAAAGTAGTTGGAATTTGATTTAACAGTTGCAACACCATCCAGATTGAGTGTTTTGGTGTGTTGACTCAGCGTGATTAAACACGAACCCAGAGTTGTAAAGTTTCCTTTGTTGTCAAAGGAAACAACGTGATTCTGAAGATGGTGTGAAAACTTTGGCTAGTTCAGGTCAGCTGTCCTGTCTACACTCCCAGCTTCTTGTGTACCTGCTCACTGTCTGAGCATGGGAAACTGAAAAATCCTTAACTTAGGGTAAGCACCACTTATCAACAACTAAGCCAGCAGCATGTTACCAACATTATCCTCATACTAAATCCAAAACACAGTGCTGTACCAGCTCCTAGGAAGAAAATGACTCGTATCCCAGCCAAACCCAGGACAACTAGTAAAGCAGAAAGGACTAGCATAAAACCAAAATTAAAAATGCATTTATGACCAGTTCTTTTTAATATGTATGTGCCTGAAAGGTCAGAATATGTTATTCTCGGGCCTGTTAGCATAGGAAGTTGAGTGCAGTAGTTTAGGAATTCTGTACTAGCATGGTAGGTGCAATAGTGCATGTTACAGCTTGCCTCTGAGAGGCAGCTTTGGTGGTAGCAGCTTTTAGTTACGTGCTGACCCTGGAATCCAGTAAGCATTAGTAACTGATGAGAAATCATCAGCATAGTAATTTAAATGGAAAGAAACTTGCAGTAAGATCTGATACGTACTGTGGCAGCGTGTGATTTAGGGAAGAGGAGAGGGGAAGCTGGGTAAAATGGGAAACGGTGAATAGTGAACAACTGTACTGCCCTTTGAGATAAGAGGAAAACCATAGAAAACTTTCAGGAGTACGTGAGTGTTTTAAAGCTTAGTTAATATAGACATCTCACATTATGCCTCAGTGTCTGTGGGAGAAAATGCCACTTTAAAATTTCAGACTTGAAGGTTCACCTGAATTGCAAACCTGCATAATCAAGGTAACAATTAGAAAAGCATTTTTCTGAGACAATTACCGGTAAACAAACAACCATCTACTGTATCCCAAAGCTCTTACCTTTTGGCTCCAAAGATATTGAGGAATTTTTTCTTCTTCCTTGTGGGAAGTCACAGCCAGCGGTCTGCAGGCCTTGGCTGAGTTATCTTTAGGCAAACCCGCATGCAGGGTAAGGAAGTGGAGGTGATTCCCTTGCTCTCTGCGGGTAGGCAGGAGTGCTGCACACTGTCGGCTTCTGTTCTGGAAATGTTCTGTTCCCAGTACTGTGCTGACATTGTAAGACTGACAGTGTGGTGTTTAACCCCTCTGTGTCAAGGTGAGGAAAGCTGTGAGAAGAGTAACAAGGAGAAAGCAGGATATAAGAAATGTTATTTTATGAACACACTCAAGTCTCTTGTTGAGAAGTTCCGTGGAAAGATATTAGTGGTAATTTATATGGAAATATGTGATTTGGGATACTGAGCTAGCTAACGAAAGTGTGAGTGGGTAGAGAACAGTTCTAACTGCTCCCCTTAGAAGTGTGTTGCTGTTGTTGCTGTGTTACGGTCTCCTCTGATTGTTTCCATTAGAAAAGACAGACTTTCAGAATTACCCTCCTAGATGACAAAAATACCTTTCCCAGCATTTTTTTTCGCCCAGACTTTGTAACCATCTCCTCCCATCCTCATGCTTTTCTAGAATGAGAGAGTCGTCGCTTGGGTTTTGGTTGTGAGCTTTCCCTGCATCTCTTGCCATCTGAAACAACCTGTCTGCCAGTCTGTCTTGTCAGTCATCAGATCTCCTTTGATCACATTTCTTCTCGTTTCTTGTATCGCTTCTTAATTCAGTTTAATTTTATACTGATGCTATCTCATTCTGGGTAGGGTTTTTAGCATGCTTGCTATAAAAATGTGTTGACAAAGAACTGTGGTAAAGGATTGCAAATATGGGTTTAAGTACTGGCAGGATTTTGCAGTTGGCTGCCAAAGTGTAAGATGCTGAAAAGCAGAAATGTCAGCAGTGGCCATTGAAATGTAAACAAAATGTTTAATGTGACCTTTCTGTAAGCGCTTGTGTCTTATTCTTTCTCCTCTCAGCCGTGTGCACATCACTGAAGCAACTTTAAATCACCTAGGAAAAGCTTATGAAGTAGAAGAAGGGAATGGACACCTGAGGGACCCTTACCTTGAATCCATGAATATCAAAACCTACTTAGTGGTTGACCCAAGGGTATGTAAGTGTTTTTAAACATGTATCTTTATTTGGATATATGCATACGTTTTAAGTACATAGGTGTCTGTGGTTCACACACCTTTTTAATTCAGGAACATAATTAAAGCATGGTATGAATCATCAGAGTAGCTTGGCTCTGGGAATTCAGACCTGTGAGCACATCCTACTTTATGACATGACTGCTAGCTTGAAGGTAATAAGTCTTATGCTGAAACCTCTTCTGTGGCCCTCTTAGGGTAAAAATACATATTCGACTATGTACTTGCATGAAGCGTGTCTCACAAATCCAAGTCAAAAGGTGGAATGAAGTCATGAAAGAATACTGTGTGGCCACTTTCAGATAAAATACTCCCTGTAAAATTGCTTCTGACATCATCTTCCTCGTGATCTTAGATGTGAGATTCATGTTCTTTTCAAGGTGAATAGTTAGCAACTGTTGGTTGCCCCTTTAGAGCCTGGTGGCTGCAAACACCTGCAGTATCGCTATTTCAAATTGGCTTGTCGTTGATGAGCAAAATATTTTAACAAGAAAAAGAATGAAAATGTCGAACTTCTCTCCTTCAGGATCATTGTGGGAGGGACCAGTATAGAGCTGCTTCTAATTAGCAAGAATACAAGGGTATCTTTTCCCATTTTAGGTACTCAACACTGCTACCCTCCCTACGTGTACACAGCACGTATTCTCAGAATGAGGATCTAAGTCTATTAAAATGGTCCCTGCTCACTTGAAGGCATCTGGGATGTCTTAGAGAGCAACCAGTCATCGTTGTATTGCTTTATTCTGTAGTTTTGTCTTCCTTGTTAGACTCACAAGGGTATTGCTGTGTACCATGTGTGCCCTGCCTCTTAACCTGTGACATAGGGATCGAATCTAATGTTGAGTTTGTAATTTGTGGGATCTTCTCCTGAGCACGGTTTTGGCACAGCCTCGCTCAGGAACTGGGAATCCTTTTCCCCTGCTGCTCTGCTGACTGCAAGGAAATTGCGTCTGTCCAAAAGATCCTGCGATCTCTCACATCATCCTAAATAAAGCAGGAAGTGGGAATGTTCCAGCATTACAAGTGAAGGCTTGGAAAGGCAGCTCAAGCAAATTCATTATGTCATGATTTGTTTTAGCTTGCATAAATTAAATGAGATAAAGGAATCAAGGCTGGCTGACACACTGCTCATATATATTTAGAGTTCTACTAAATAGATATAGATTGTATAGTCCTAAACTACTTCAGCACACGAAGCTTCATTTCTTTGTAGCTTGTATAATTGTCTGTTTTCTGAATGTGTGTTTCTCCTGTTAGTCCAAACAATGTGCAGCCAATAATCATCTCCCCAAAACAAGAGTTAATGATGGGCTGAAGATGCGAGCATCAGTTCGGATGACACGTTATTTAGAGTCCTGGGGAGCAGCCAGGCCCTTTGCCCACCTGAACCACAGAGAAAGTGTGAGCAGTGACTCTTCAAGTTCCCAAGGAAGGCGAAGAAAGGTGATGTTTGAAGTAGCGATTGTCATCCTACGAGTGTAAACTGCTCCTCATTTCTGTGGTGTGAAACTCAAAGTCTGACAAGGTTTCTGTGGCTGAATTCCTGCTGTTACTCTTGGTGTTAAATGTGTACACAGAATTAAGAAGGTATCTGTGCAGCAGCTCTTTCTTTCAAAACGTAACAGTATTCAGACTCTGCCAATCTCTAGCATCCTGTGCTCGTGGTATAGTAAACCTTCAAAGGAAAGTGATTCTTCTCCCCCGACATTTTTCCATCTCGGACTCCTGCTCGCTACATGCGGTGTTTGGAAAAAAGTTAATTCAGTCCAGACTCCAGATGCACTCAACACTTGCTTAAAATGTACAGAAAATAAAGTCTTTCCGCATGCTCTGCCTGCAGCAGGATTTTATCAGTAAAGCATTTTTAAGATCTTAAAATTAAGAAAGCTCCTTCTTCCTTCCATCTGCCCTCCCTGAAAGCTGCAAGGAGGGAGGTGTGTGTGCTTTTAGCCCAGCCAAGCTGTCCTGCTCTCTGGGGACAGATAGTTGTCATAAATTTTAAATTAAGTATCTGTCCATCCAGGTTTGTGGAAGCAGTTTCCAGTCTACTTGCCTCTGCTGATGTTAGTAGTTTCAGTGTGTGCAGAAAGATGGGCAGTAAGGTCTGCTCAATTATTTTCTAATACTTTTTTTAGTTAGGAAGCGCTCACGTTTAAAAGCAGAAAACATTGCTGGAAAGAGTTGATTTTCATAACCTTTTCTATGTGAGCATGGTTCTTGGGTTTTATTTGTGAATAAAAAATGGGTTTGGCAGCTTTCTGAAGATAATTTTCAACAGTTGTTTGCCATTTACTGTGTGTGTAACTTTCTCTTAATTTCTGATGTGATTAGGAAATACCTTTGTGTTCCACTGGGCGACACAGAACTTCTGACAGGTTTGTGAAGAACTTTCTTTTCTTAAAATACGTGTTCTTGTGCTCACTTGCTGTTCGGTGTATTGGAAGCGTGTGATCTTTTGGCTGATTGGTCTCTGTGTGTATGGTATTCCTGCATGGAAAAGGTTAAGCTAAGCCTGTGGCCTTTCAAAGGCTTCTCAATTCACATTTGTTACTATTAGCAGACTCTGAGGGATTTCTCTCCCCTTGTCTTACTGGCCCCTCAGTCATTCAGGTTGTGCTTTGCTTTATGGGCTGTAGCAGGGTGGTGGGAGGCAGTAGGGAAGGAAGGACACCTAAAGAGCAGTGGAAAACAAATCAGGACACCTTATGTATTGTATACATGTTTAGAATGTAACTGCTTGTGCTACTTCAGCTTTTAGTTTTCTTAAAGATGCTAGATTTGTTTGTAAATACTATAGTACAAAATAAATACAGTTTAAGATTATAAATATAAACATTATATTTTACAAGAGATGTCTTTGGTTAGTATTAGTGTAATAAAAAATCATCACTGTGTAGAAACGCTTACAGTGGTACCTGTAGCCCTGAGCTAACGGAGTAGATGATTCCCAGTTGGGAAACACTGTCTTCAGTCATCAGTTACTGTCTTGAAAAATGCGTGGTTTGAGTTACTAGGGAAATGCTTACAAAACTGCTTAGTTATCAGTTTGGAGTATTCTTGTTTAATTTTTCTCCCTGATAGCTTACCCTGCTTGTTTACTGAGAAAGTGTGGTCCTCTGTGGCCATTCGTTGTTTCTAAGTAGTGTTTGTGACATGGGCTTCATTTTGTTCCCAGAAATTCCTCTCAGAAGGGAAGGATAGAGGAAGATATTTATGATGAAATGATGTCAACCATTGAGGGCCTCAATTCAACTAAGTATGCAGTATTTCGTTTTGCTTCTTCATCTTTTCTCTGACGATAATCTGCGTTCTCAATTTAAACTCTAGATACAAAATTCACTTCTCAAAAATGAAAAGTTACCAGGATTTTTGTCTTGGCTTTTTTTGGTATCTGTTTGGTTTTTACTTATTTTAGTTCCTTTGTGGTTTTAATTTGAATTAAGTATTACTGCATTATTACAGCAAGAAGTCAATGTTTAGTCTAGCTGTTCAATGAGGTGAAGTGCCATGAAGTAGCAAAACTATTGCTTGGTCTCTTATGACTGTCCAAAGTAATGAGCTGAATCGCAGTGTGGGATGGGATAGGAAGTTAAGGGTTGTGTCCTCTTTATTAAAATAAGAACTGTTAGGAAATGGGTGCAGTCATGAACAAAAACTATGTATGAAGTCAAAACACAGTTTTGAGGGTAATAATAAAATTGCCTGTAGTGTCTTTAGTGAAGGTAATTGGCCTGTCAGTAGCAGGTGGTGCACTTGACACCATATTTGCATTTAAAAGCAAACACTGGCAGTGTTGTTGCATTTATAGTATTTAAATTCCTATGAAATATAAACCAGTGAATTTGAGAAGAAAAACTTTTTATCATCTAAATTAGAACAAAGCTGTGTACTGTGTACATCCCTGTACTTCAGCTATTCCTAAGAGAGGCCTGATATTATTTAGGGGCAGTTTTTGGAGGCTGAGAGCCATCTCTAACATCTGCTGTTACACTTTCCTGTTTGTAAAGCTTAGGGAGGGTCTGGGGTTACATTTTTCACGTACCTGGCAGACGCTGCTCTCTGGGAGACTGTTCTGGAGCTGCCTGTTGGCTACATTAAAATGTAACCGCTCTTATGCTATGAAAGATGAAGACCTTGCAGAACTGTCACATGTGTAAAAGGGGAGTCTCAACTGCACCGATGCTTTTCCATGTTCTCCTTGGCCTGCTGGGTACCTTCGGTAACGTGTGTCTCTGTGTGCAGCCCGTGGTGTGGCAAATCGGATGACTTCTGTGGATTTTCACTGATTTTTGCAGAACCTGGTCTTGAAAAAGAGGTTGGTAAGAGCAAAAACCCCCCTTTTTGTTCTTTACTTTGCACTTCAGAGCAGCACATTAATATATTAGAATCTAACCGTTTTCATTCTGAAACGGGGTTTTGGAGATGGCTGCACATCCAAGGAGCTGTTTGGTAACTAGTAGAAAGCAGATCCCACGATTCGCTTGAATTGGTCGTTCTTCCTTAAGAATGCTAATTCGGTAGATTAAAGGAGATTGTCTCTATTCTGTGGTTCAGTTCTTGCCATGAAGGAGTTAGTAGGAGTCTGGCAGCTTTATTACATGAAGAACTTCTCTCAAAAGTAATGAGATTTAAACAAAACAAACAAACAAACAAAAAAAGTATTTCTGCATTTGTAATGAAAGTACTTTGCCTTCGGCTTTCTGTCGTTGCTTCATTGCAAGGATAATGCTGTTCTATCTTAGGCACAGTGCATATTTTTGTTTGAATAACTGTTCTTTAAGTTCCTGTGCTGTAGTGTACTGTGTAGTTACCGGCGTGTGTGCGTATCTACATAATCTTTAGGTTTACTGCTGCGTATATATTTTTTTATACTGCCTGCATCTGAAGTGATTTGCTTAGATTGCCCTCTAGGTCTGAAATGATCTTTTGGATGGGGCTGGTTTTCTTGACAGATGTGAGTTTTATTTGGTGGTTTTCTTTTAGTTGTATGTGTATTTTTAATACGAGTGTATGAATTTCCTTATGTGTCATCAGAAAAGTGTAATCGAATTAAAGGAAAACAAACAAACTGGCATTCTCCTTAAGATTTATCCCAATCTGTGTTTCAGTATCGCACCATTCCTATTCTAAAACTGAAGAGTTACTTCGCATGTGCCAGTTTTGTGTTCCTCTGTATATTTCTGATACAGATGTTTATAATGCCAAAGTAAGTGTCAGTATTTTAATAATTTATAATTCAAATTAACCAATAGCTAAAGTGAAACTCGCATGCATGAAACCTTTTAAAGCCTTTTGGAGTTCTTGAGGTTTTACATTTAAGAAACATACACCTCTTAGGACTAATTTACCCCTTAATAAGGAGTGCGTTCATGTTGTTGCCATAAGAGCCTAGATAACAGTATGAAAAGAAAATAGAAATATTTCTTTACTATTGTGTTTGCTTAGTACACAAAGGGAGATGTTCAGTTAAGTGAGAAATACTATTTTATAAGGATAGCTGGCTGTAAGCACACTGAATGAGCAATAGAAACATGGGATTAACTGGTTAAATTGTGCTCAGCAGCACTTTCGTCTGCAGAGCTACATGGAAGGAACTTTGAGCTGCTTCTTGTACCTCCAAGAAAGCAGATGTTTGATAATTCTGAAGGCCTTGGCATATTTGTCATGCCTGTTGCAGAGCAATTTCCCCGTGGTTTGTGTGTGGAGTAGTGGCTCAAGCCATCAGCAAGGACTAGAGTATCTGAAAGTAGTATTTGTGCAGCAGAACAAGAAGAGCCTGCGCAGTGCTATGGCCATCCAGAGCTATTAGAAGAAAGATTCTATTTGAATTTAGAGAAGCCCTGTGAGCAAACATTAGTCTGAATTGCTGTTTGAAAATCCTTTTCATTTAAGGCTGGTCTGGTTAACGCTTTCTCTTCTGTTTAGAACTGCAGAACTAGGGATTTCCTTCGGTGTTGTTGCAGCCATCATTGTACTTATTTTATTTGTCTGCTTTGCTGAGAAATGTATGGTAAGTTTATTTGGGAAAAAAAAAGAAAGTTCCCTGGTTTCAGAAGTGGGTGGGTGTAATTTGGCATCTTGATCTGTCTTTTCGGATGATGATTAAGCTGTTAATTGCAATAGGAGTTACAGGAGCCTTGGACCTCCAGTTACCAGAAGATTTCATTGCCTACAACAGATTTTCATGTCTGAAAATTCTCACCGTAATTCTGAATTGTTTGGGTGACAGAAGAGATGGGTAGGAGGGAGGAGGAAAATATTAACACTTGCTGAGTGGGGTTGGCTTTTTAAACTTTTTGTTTGTCCTTAAGAGTAATTTTAGTTGTAAATATTTTCTGTGCTGGAAACAGTAACAAAAACAAAATAAGTTTTGAATGCAAGATTAGTTTTAATAATAGTTTATAAAGCCCCATGAAAATTGCAAACGTATTAATGATTTATTTGGAACAATTTCATAGCTGTTAGAATTCCAAATTCACCATTACATCACTTAGGACACTTCGCATTTGTAGTTCCTTTTTCTTTGCATTATTAAATGTATTAAAAAAAGTAGTGATATAGAGACAGTCCACAGTGGCTCAGAATTCAATGATACAAAACAAAAAAAATCCCCAAATCTTTCTTCAGTCTGGAAGCAAGGGTGGGAGTGGGAAGGGGTTTAGAGAGCTCCTTGCACTCATCTAATCCATTGTGCTTGGCCAGTGGTGAGAGGGAGTTCTGAAGCTCTGTTGAGAACATGCCACCATCATCCTATGGCAGAGTGGTGGTGGTGGTCTCCCAGGAAAACTGCCACAGAAAGAAATGGCTTCTTACAGATTTAAGATGAAAGGATGGCAAGAAAGGGGACTGTCTGCGATTGGTTTTGATTTAGTCACCTGAAAATGTAGTTCCACGTTATAACATTATAGCTCTATAACTAAAAAACTGCATCATAGTTTGGCGCTATATTTTTAGTAACATTTCTCTAGAGATTTCAATCAGATCACAGTTTTCTATTTTTAAAGCAGAAATTCAGGAAATTTAGCACTCGGCCTCCCTGGAATTAGGAAGCACTCTCTCTCTTTTCGGTCGTGGAAAGGTATTAGGCATTTAAGTTGAACGAGCAAGATTCAGATTTTTAAACTGGGATTTCAGCAAAGACTCTTCTGCAGAGAAAAAGCATTTTGTATCTAGCAGTATTTCCTCCTGTGTATCAAAGTGTTATCCATCTTTCTGAAACAAAATTCTGTTTACAGAAGTGCTGCTCAGAACAGTGGCCTTTCCTGCACCATCTTTATGCTATCTCAGAAAAGGTGGAGACGATGCCTTTACTTCGGCTTCCCTTAGCAGTCATCACTATAGGTGCCTTGCTGATTATAGCCATTTTTAATTTTGTAAGTAGTCCCATTATCTTTATTCTGTGAACTTACTGTGTCATGCCCAGTTTAAGTAACTTTCTGTATTCTTTTCATCAAGTACCACGATTTTTGCTGATTTTTTTAATGTCTGATTCACAACACGATGTTATCTAAAAAGAAAAACTCCGTTTGGAGAACTAAAAGTACCTGTGATAGACTTGAGCTTTAGCTTACAGCACCTTTTCTTGCTTTCAAGATGGCATTTATCATTGCTATTGATTGTAACCCCCATGACTAAGTTGGTCTTCCTTTTTAATTTATTTTTAGTGTGGGTTTAAATGTTCGGCTGTAGTAGAGAAGAAGTCTAAGCAGTTTACTATTCCCACTGGCTGGTAATAATGCAGATGGGGGGAGAAGAGCGTAGCTTGGCTCTTTTAAAACCACAGACATTGGGGGTAGTTACTGCTGGACTAAGGCGCAAGTAGCGCTTGTCTTTTGCCTGCAGTTTGAGTATTTCCAGGGCTATATGTACGTTTCAAAAACCACCCTTTAGAGTAACCTCATGCTCAAGACCACTCTGCTGTGGTTTTATTTTTTTTTTAAGCGAGCTTTATGTGACACCTCATGTTAATAGTTACATCCATCTGATGGCTAGCTACTGGAAGTGATGTCCTTCTGTTCCCATGTGCTCGGTCCCCCATTCTTCTGATTCCATGGGGAGTTTATTTGAAAAGCTATGCTGCAGAAGATGATGGATTTTCTTTTGCAGGGTGTTTTTTCTGCTGACTGAGGTCCTTGAACTGGCTCACAGTGGTGTCATGTGAACACCAGCAAGAGACAGCCTGAAAGAAAACAGGAACAGCAGTTGTGAAACTGGGGGGGTGAGGCAGGAGCACGTTTGTGCCAGTAGGCTGTTAGATGAGCGTAGCCATAACGTGAAACTTTACCACAGATCAAAAGATAAGCAAGTAAATACTTGACAACTTTAACCTTCTTGCACCTTGTGTATTCATCTATGTTTAATGGGATATCACTTTATTTCAACATTTATATTGCAGTCGCACAGAAAGGGCAACCAAGCCAGGACTCTTGGTATAATAAGGGGAAAAACACTTACTAATTAGTGGCTACTTGCTAACAATTTTGTATGGTGATTTTGTTGCTTTGTGTTTGTTTTTTTTTTCTGATAAATCAAGACTGCTGAAAAGAACAAATCTGCAAACTCTACTGATTCAAATGACCCATCTTCTGCCACCTACGTGAGTAGAGTACCGGCTTCATTTCTAAGGTTAAAATGAAACAAGTTTTAGGTGGTGTGTGTAATACAGATGGGTGGCAGCATTTTGATATTTTTTCATCTTTTGAGAACAATAGAATTTTTAAATCATTGGACACAAAGTCTTGTGCCACAAGGCAGTTGGAGGGATATTTTTCTATCATTGGGGAATTTTCAAAAATCTGGAGTACTCATGGATAAAGCTGAAGTCTTAGCTTATTTTGCTTACTCAGCACCTCTGAAATGTGTTCTCTAGCATTTCTATAAAGATAGGTTCAGCAGTTATTAATTACACAGAAGGATTGTTTCTGAGGCTTTCACTTTTTGTCCTTTTAATTATAAAGTAGCATTCTATCTTGAGATCATCCAAATGCTTGGGATGCTCCTTTGTCACCCGGCCGCCCCTTTAGGTGATAGACGTGGTTTTGAGCAATGCGCGGCAGGTTGTGCGAGGACCCTTTCATTCGAGCCCTTATGACAATGCCAAGCTACACATGATATAGTCCATTGTCCTCATCCGGTCATTTTCTGTTCTTACATGTCTCTAAATCAGACTTTTGGAAACACAACTCAGTCCTGCATTGAGGAAAATGTAAGTAGTGAATACATGTTATTTTAAACCCCTGCTCTCTGAATATTGTATGTTACTGACAGCTGGCAGGTTCTGCTGTGTTGCTGTATAGAATATGGCTTTTTTAGGTATCTGCCATCAGAGAAGTTCTTCAGCAAATCAAGATGTTTCAGGTGCTGTTGCTGTGCTGAATAAAGCATGGCTTTGCATTATTTATTTTTTATTCTTTTGTTTGAAACTTCAGACTTAAAAGTAGATCTAAAACTTCAAGGAAAAAGCGTTAGAACAGGATGGTGATGGTGTTCAAAAGCTGTACTTACACGTATCCTAGTAAAGCACCTTGCAAGAGTGAAAGGGTTTGAAATGGCCAACAGACCTGTGTCAGTGTTCTCTGCACAGTGGTTTCTTTTTCAGAGGTTTGGCTTCAGAGTTGTAACTGCTGAGTGTTCATTACCTTTTGGAGGTTAGACTCCATGCCTCTAGGATGAAAGAGTTGGTATAAAATGTTACTACATGGGCTCTGATCCTGAGTTGCCCCATAAATTATGCTAGTTTCATTCACTTCAGCAGAAACTTCAACTGTTTAGCTAAGAATCTCCCAGATCTGCAGTAGGTCTGTGCTGTTCTGGGTGAAAAACAGTGCTTTGTGCATGAGAGAAATAAACTCTTGAGGAGCAGAAACTGCGGTAATTTTGGAGCTGTTTGTAGACTGAAGTGTGCAAGCTCAGCACCATATCCCAGTGCCTGCAGCCGCAGGGAGCAATCCTGTCTGCACAACGCACTTTGTACCCCCTGACAGTGTCAGTGCTCCCAGCCGCGTGCAGACCTTGGACACCACGCCTGAACTGTGGTTCTTCAGTAATTCTGTTGGATAATGTCCCTAGCTTGAGAATGCTTATTGGCATTGAAGTTCTGATGAAGGAGCTGTGTCTCAGGTTGGATAATGGGTCCCAGTCTTCACATGTTCTAGGGGGGGGATGGGAACATGGTATCTCCTGAAGGGAGATACTGTCAAAAACGAGACCAGAATGCTGGAGTTCTCGGTTCAGAGCCTGTGCAGTGGCCCGCGAGCCTTGAACTGTAAATGAAGAATTGCTTGAATTAATAGGCTTCAGAAGATAAATTCTCAAGACTCTTAAGTTTTTATCTAACGCTCCTTATGTTGGCATGATGCTTTTTGTTTGAATGTGTTTCTTTAACAATTTAAAAAGTAAACTGAAAAGAAGTATTGCATTCAGTCTTTTAGTGCATTTGAAAGTAAAGCCTGAAGTGCATTTAGCAAGGGATTGTAATTTATTCTGTTCAAATTGCAATGAGTGTGAACTTTGAGCATTTGCTGTGGTTTGAAAGTCTCTTGGGCATAAGCGAGAATAATGCAACTGCTCCTCACATTCTTCCTTTGCAGTATTATGCTTACTGCTGCATATTGGGGTTCATTGCTTGCTCGGTATTTCTCCAAATGAGCTTCGAACTCAAAGTTCTCCTCCTGTCTGTTGCTGTGACCGTCTATCTCATCACTTTCAATAAACTTCAGCACAGAAACCTCTGCTCCAGCAGCAACAGTACCAGGTGCAGTATGGAAGTTCTTGTAATTGACAGGAATGTTTTGTTAAAGGAGGTGTTAGGTCGCTGTACACTCCCTGGATTACTGAAATAGCAAAATCAGGTGAAACAGACATTACAAAGCTTTCTGGAAAGTTAATGACATGGAAAACACGTTAGACCATGTCACCTTTTTCTGAAGAATTCTGTAATGTGGCGATCTCTGGAAGCTTAGTTTACATTAAAGACTAGGGGTAGAAGAATAATCTCGTATTAGGGTTAATCTTTTGTTAAACTATGAAGAGGAGCCCTGCTAAGAGTCTGATGCTCAAAGCTGTGCTTGTGGGACCTTGCTAGTCAAAAGGATAGTGAACTCTACATTTGTCTACCTCACTAGCTACACATATTTTGAAAAGTAAAAGCAATTTACCTGATCTAATTGAAGGAACAATAGAAATATTTAAATTACATGGAAGGGTTTTACTGTTCATCTGTAAGTCTTTCCCAGATCCTGATGGTTAGGATAAATTCATTTCACTAGGGGGTAACTGTGATCTGCCAGCACATCTTAAAAAAGCCTAAAGGAGGTCTTAATTTAGCCTGTTAATCCGAGGTCATTTATATAATAAGAATTGAGTTTGCATTTATGAAAATTAATAGATGTGGTAAGAGCAGACTGGTCTTACTGTGAAATAGGAGTGAGTGCTGTCTCAGATTTGTATGGAACTGCACACAGGTGTGATTTACTGGCTGCCTCTGTTTTAGCAATTAAGGTTTTTATTTGTTGTTATCTTTCCAGAAATAAGAAAGTTTTATTTTCCTGCTTCCAGGTTTTGTTGGCTGTGTTTTTGTTGGGGCGGTGTGGGGTGGAAAGCTGCAGAGCAGTGGAGGTTCAGATGGCTCCTTTAAGCTGAAGCCGTGCTTACTCGAGCCTCTCGATTCAATAGCTTCTGAACAAGGTTTCAGCAGCCATGTGGTCATTGCGTGAAGTGCAGTTCACGTCCTGCACCCCTTTCTTGTCACTGGGATAGGACCTACAACCAGACAGCCACTGGCACAGACAACAATGGCATTGGTCGTATGTGTCTGAACAAAGACACTGTCCTCTGCTACACTGCTCTTCTCCTCTCCTTCCTCCCCCCGCCTTAATCGTGTGGATTTTCTTAAAGGATACAAATAACTTTGTATTGCTTTCTTCTTCTCAGGCTTTTCATCAAAGAGCCAAGGATAGCGACTAATTTATATCTGGTTCTGTTTTACATAACCCTAATTTTACTTGCAAAACAGGTATGTATTTCAAAAGCAATAGGTTAGGTCTTTTGCTTGCAGCAAGCTGATTTAAATAAAATGGAAGTGTATTGTTCACTAAACTGGTATTTTAGTAATATTCTTGTGTTTAGTTGTAGGTAATGTACTTCCCCTTAGCTGCAGATAATGCAGAAATGCTTACTGCGGAAGGGTGGAAATGCTTTTATATTTTTCAATAGTATTTGCATTACAGAAATCAGAACTTTCAGATTCTTCCAGTTTGGATTTATCTGCATTTGTATGTCAATATTCATCCTAAGTCAAGGCAGTAATTCAAGATAAAAATAATCACCCTATTATTAAAATGTCATTTTGGTAAATACACCTGATGGCACCCGAAGGCGTTTGTTCATACCGACTGCTTCACATTCTGACCTCCATTCTCAAAGCACGCTTTTCATAACTGTATAGGCTATAAAGGCCTTGAATAAACTCTCTTGCTACTACTCTTTTTGCAGAGGTGTTATTTAGATATAATTTATCATCCTCCATCCCTCTGCAGATTGATTATTACTGTCGACTGGATTGTCTGTGGAAGAATAAATTTAAAAAAGAACACGAACAGTTTGAAACAATGGAGAACGTTAACAGGCTTTTGCTGGAAAACGTACTCCCTGCACACGTTGCTGCCTATTTCATTGGCGAAAAACGAAATGAGGTATGGTTAATATCTGCTGGGTGGAGGACAGGGAACTGGACTTCTGTGACAAAGAGCATCATGCTAGCCAGGGCACAGCAGACTGTAAGGTTCTGCACTTGTTTGTGTCCCAAGAGCTTTGTAAACCCAAGAATCTGCTATCCAGGTGGCCTCAAGAAATCACATGCTTGGAGTGTCAGTCTCTGAAGCCTGTTGTCAGAATTGACAGTTCTGCGCCAGGGCACAGTCCAGGTTTGGCAAATATTTGAAAGGATTTCCTGCTTTCCAGAGAACGTATTTTACCAGAGCAGACAGGCTTCTTTCTGAAGAAGTTAGTCAAGGAACAGATTGTATCTCCATGGTGACAACCCTGGGAGAAGTTTATTGATAATGATGGGTTTGGTTTTTTGAAGGCATTCATCTTATCCTGCCGGCTTGTCATCAGAATAAATACTGCCGATTTCACAGCCATGGTGAGTGTGGAAGACTGGCACTGCCCACAGTAGATGTGAATCTGTAAAATGCAGGGATATCTTAAAGATATCTTGCCTTTCCTTAGGCAATCCAGTTTCGTTAATGTTTCTGATAAAATAAGAGTTGCCCACGGTAAAGTCCTGTAGCTGACTTCATAGGAAAACTGTGATTAGTGGTTATGAACGGTAATCAAAGTTTTGAATACCTGTGGTGGAAGGTGGCTGCTGACAATTCGGAATACTCTGTTTCCTGCAGGACTGGTATCATCAATCCTATGACTGCGTCTGTGTCATGTTTGCATCGGTACCGGATTTTAAGGTGTTTTATACTGAATGTGATGTCAACAAAGAAGGCCTGGAATGCTTGCGGCTGTTAAATGAAATCATTGCTGATTTTGATGAGGTAATTAAGCTTCTGGCAAAAGCGGGCTAGATTATGTATTTACTGCGAAATAAAAGGTTTCACTAGCTCTATTATGCTGAATGAATGTTCTGAGTTCAGCCTCACGGTCTTGAAAGATTATTCCCATCTGATGGGGTTTTTTAATTGCACCATCCAGTGTATTACTAATACGGTTTCACAGTCCTGAATTTCAGGACTTTATTTCAATACTTAGGCACTTTATTTCTCCTGCAGCAAACCTGTGAAGCTAATCCTCTGTACTTCCTAATCTAACCTTTATTTGACGGGTGGTATTTCTAGAGATGCTAATTGTAGACATTGAAATATGGCATTAAAGTCTGAAGTCTGTGTTTTTCCTTCCCTTCAAACAGCTCTTGCTAAAACCTAAATTTAGTGGTGTTGAAAAGATAAAAACTATCGGGAGCACTTACATGGCAGCAGCTGGTCTGAGTGTTACCCCGGGCCAAGAGAACCACCAGGTACGTGTCTCTGAGATCTGCCTCTGCTGCTTGGGGTGTACTCAGGTGCGATTCAAAGTAACAAGAGTAATGTGATATCAAAGAGAAAGTAAATTACTGAGAGTGACTTTCTGACATGTGGAAAACAATAATGAAAGTGTATTGTCTCCTGCTGAATTCACTATTTATCTCCTAGTTAAATTTTTCCCTGAGCAGGTATTAAGCCTGTAACCCCAGTGTAGGTTTTTACATCTTTAATCTTTGATTCCAGTAGGTTAACATTTCTAGATGAGTAACAGAGCTGCTCTAATAACAGGGAAGTCAAAAGACAGCTGCCAAAGAGAAGGCTGTCTCAGAACTGGACAGTAAGCTTTTTCTGGTACCTGAGAACTGGCACAAAAAGACAATCAAGTGCCATGTGAGATCTGAATCTGAAGCTGTTTGTCACCCAGAAGAATTCAAACCGGTGCCTGTACTGGGGTTCACTGTGACCATAGCAGGTTCATATGTGACATTAGGATGCCTGTATGTAATAGATAGAAAACATGTAAAATTAAACCTGGGATCCTAAAGGACAGACGTAAGTTTGTTGTAAGTGTTGATCCTAACTCGCTTGTCACCTGATAGCCATTCCAATTGAATTTAATGTAGTTTTTTTAATCCATTTTGAGTGGATTGTTGACCTGTGGGATTCTGCAGAGTTACAGGTATGAGCGGTCTCACCCTTACGTACTTCATTCATGAATAGTAGTGGTTTGGAATATTGGCCTGATGCAGCCTCCCATCGGGTGATTTGATCACTAATATGTGTTGTGAATTGCGCAGGACAAGGAGAGACAGCACGCTCACATTGGGATTATGGTGGAATATGGAATTGCCTTGATGAGCAAGCTGGACGGCATCAACCGGCATTCCTTTAACAATTTCCGGCTGCGTATCGGTAAGTTCGGTTTGTGAAGAGCGTGGACTCCACGGCTGCTTTCATGGAATGAAATGAAAACTGAGGGAGGATGTCCGAGGTAAACTGATGAGTGCTGTGGAGCCCTTCTTAATGCTGCACCCAGGGTCTGGCTTGCTGTGAAACACTGACTAGCCAAGGGTAGTGTGCTCTGGTGCAGTGCTGCAGACAGCCAAGCTCCTCCAGGGGTGGGATTTTCTAATCACCGCAGGGAGCAGCAGTGAAGACTGCAGCTGATGAGTTCAGACAGTGAAAAGTATGGATGAAGAGTGTAGGACTCCGCTATTAACTGCTGGCTAAAGACAGTCTTGTCGTTATACAAATATTTATTTCTATATATTAAACCTAGAAAAGGAAGAACTTTGCTTTGCTGTGAACTTTGCCCTAGCTCTCTCAGACTTCCCATTATACAATGAATGAGTCACTTCTCACATCTCCTGAGCCTCAGAACCAATACTCGGAGAACAGTGGCAATACAGATTGCTAGAAACATCTGCAGGGTTAAGTTCTGGGTGTGGGTTATTTTTCCCCTGAAGCCCATGACCTATGGCTAATGACAAAGTTAGATCTCTCTTAACTTCCTGTCCCAGGAGTGACACGTGCTTTTGTCTGTTCTAAGGGATAAATCATGGCCCTGTGATTGCTGGTGTGATCGGTGCCCGGAAGCCTCAGTACGATATCTGGGGCAACACTGTTAATGTTGCCAGCCGAATGGAGAGTACAGGGGAACTTGGGAAGATCCAGGTAAACACAGCAGCCTTGGAATGTCCAAAAATTGCTCCTAAGTGGTTACAGTTTTATTTTTTTTTAATGTGAATTATTAGAAGACTTTCACAAGAATTTCTAATTCTTTTCACACAAAGGTCACGGAAGAAACAAGTAAAATACTCCAGGAGTTGGGATATTCCTGTGAATGTAGGGGACTCATTAATGTCAAAGGCAAGGGAGAACTGAGGACTTACTTTGTTTGCACTGAGACTGCCAAATTCCAAGGTATGGGACTGAACTGAGACTACAGTGAAGTTAATCAAAATAGAACTGCCTCCCTTCTGTGAAGACTTCGAATTTCCCTCCTTATGTGAAGGACTTTAAGAACATATATATACTATTACTATTTCTTCTACATCTCAAGAGAGTGATTTTTTTTTTCTTTTTTTTTTCTTTTCTTTTTTTTTTTTTTTTTTTTTTTTTGTGACCCCTCTTCCTCCCTCCCCCCCTTGCCCCTTGCGGTTTTCTTTCCTCCTTTTT
>JANHFX010005536.1:0-19705 GCA_027560015.1 Chloroceryle amazona
TGCAGGGAGTGGGAAGAACCGAGCTGAAAGGGGAATCACTGAGCAGAGTTAGTTCTGCTCTCACTCAAACCTGGACAGTTGCTATCTCTGACATTTTCACAGGGACTAATTTCTTCATGTCCTCCATCATATGGGAAACTTTTTGAGCTTGTGAAAATGTTCACAGCAGAATTTTTTTTCCCCCATGTTCAGCTACAGAGAGGAAATCAGAAATGAAACCAGCAAAAATGCCAGCTAGGTGCAGGTAACACAGATGGGTTTGTGTGATGTGGGTTTCTGTCTGCTCAGACTTAACATCAAATTTATGACCCTAGGCCATTCAAAATCTGTCAGTGCTAACTAATACTCCCTGTCACTTCACCTTAGCTTTGAATCCCTGACCTTCATCTGAAAGGTTGTGCGTCTCATTGCCAATGCCATTTCTCTCTACTTTCTCTTCCTAGGACTGCAAGTTGAAATAACTTATTTACTTGACTATCCCCACACCCTCCAGTTTCACACATGACAGAGGATTGTGTGCTCACAGAAATTCTGACATCTACGTAGCCCTGGCTAACCAGCTGGCAAGCACCGCTGACTGCTATTAGACGTGAGCCTTCAATCACCTCCAAAATATGCATTCAAAAGACCCTATATTCATTCAGCCTTGGACACTGAGCGTAATAGAGGTTGTTGGATTTTGTTAATGAAACCTCGAGTCATACTAAAATTATTACTGCTGTTCTATTTGTACTTCATTTCACATCTGTTTGTGCTGAAATGAATTTAATTTCTCCTTCAGGCACTGTTCTCAGAGGACCCTATTCTAATTGTATTAGTTTTTGTGCCTTTAACTTCCAAAATTAAAAACAATGGTTATCACAGTAATACACAAAACTGATTATGTGTCCTGGATTAATAAGCTTGAAAGGCATGTTTAGTTAAGATTATATCAAGGTTGTACCTGCTTAAGTATTGTAATGGTTCAATGTTAAAAGAAACTTATTCCAGCCTTTAAATAAACTGCTGACAAGATTGCACACAGAGAGTTAGGGGCATGAGGAACAAGATTCTCCTAATGCAGCCACTCCTTGCAGTCCTTGTTATCAGATGTAACAGCATGTAAAATCTCATTCACATGTTTATCATATGAGTGCATTCAGCAATTTTTATTCCCACATTAGTGGATTTAATAACACAATAATTTCAAAATAACTGATAGGCATCTGTTGTTCTCTCTAAACTCTTCTCCTCCCACTAATACCCTATAAAATTTACTATTGACTTTCCAAGCCATTCTTGGATGCTTCATTCCCACTGAAAGAAGTAAAGATGCTTGAGGGTTGGCCAGCATTTCTCATGTCCATCACATTCCCAAGATACTGAAGCCTTCATGCAGATGATTCCCTTTTCATCCACATATGGATGGGACAGACCAAAGGGAATGTGAGCCACCAGCTTGTTCAAAGGTGAAGGGCATTTTAATTATGGCTTGGAAAACTGATGATGCAAAATAAGTTGAGGACAGGCAGGAAACTTGAACATTGACTAGACTAGTCTTCCTGAAAAGCAGTAAGTGTGCAGCTGGATTTTGCATGCTACAAATGAAACAAAATGCCAGTTGTTCTATTACTAACAGCAAACAAGACAAAACTATTCTGCTTGTGGGGTGCTACTCCTATCATACTGAAAGCCTTCAGCTTGGCAGGATAACTTAGCTGAACAACAGGTGTCAGACACCCCTTGGAAAACACTCCTCTGGAGTGCATATATCCCCAAAACAAGCAAGCTGCACACTCATTTTCTGAAACCACCTACAATAACGTGACCTAGAGTGCAGTCGCAGATCCCACTCTAGTAACTGATGTTTACTCCTCCCAGCTGCAGGTTATTCAATGCTAACGCTGATAACACAATTGCACCATTGTAATTTATCTGAGCCCCACGTAAGGCAAAAAAAGACACAGAGCTGATCTATTTCTAGGACTTTGCCTACAAACTTTGCAATCTAACAAGCAACCTTAGAGTTACTTTCTTCTCCACAACTGATCCAGCATTATTCTACACTCTCCAGCAAACATGACTTTCAAAAAAAAAAAAAACACCAAAGCCTAGCTAATGTTTTATTTCTTTAAAAAGATGCAAGGAAAGAAGTTAGTAGAAACAGTACAGAAGTCAAATGAGGTAAAGAGAAAGCTGCAGATAAAAAGTTTCCACAACTCTCTAGAAAGGGTTGACTCCAATTCAAGTATGTCACCAGAACTGCCTGTGACGTGTTGCCAGTATCATCAAATCAGCAAAGGTCTGAGGGGAAGAAATTTATATAAACTGTTGCCTGGGAACAGCTATTAGCTGGTGGTGTTGTAACATGTCCTTTGTTCCAAGCTTGTCACCAGTGAAAGCACAACTGAGTACCGACCGAGCGCACACAAACGTGTACAAAAGCCACGCTAGACTGCCTCAACAGTGCTCTCTGTCTACTGAGCTGCAGCAGATTCTTGTACTAAGGACACAATCTCTCCAAATTACGCCATGGAAACACTGAGAAACAAAAACATGACCAAAAACCAGAATGTAAATGTATTGCAGAAAAGATTTAAAGTGGTTCTGAGAGACCTGAGTTTCCTCTGGGACAAAGCACAATAAAAGCTCAAGGTAGATTGAGCAGGAGCTGCTGTGGCAAAGGATGGCTGTGAAACGGGCGTTTTATGCACAACAAAAGCTGTGCTAGAGATGCCAGTATTTTCCACCACAGGGTTGTCTTGGTGTTGCCACACATCACCTTCACCACAGCTGCCCTAACAGTATCTGGAGAACTTCCTTTGCTTGCTCTCCAGGCCATCCTGAACAGCAGTTGCATCCATACATTCCCACTGGTTTTCACGAGCAAGAAAAGCTTCTGTATCAAGTTGTAAGTAAAAATCTCCCTCCTGTCCCCACCATTCCCATTTTTTTTTAAACTTCAAGGTAGAATCTGGACCCCAGTGCACCTGAGTTACTGGTGTGAGGGGTCAGCCACCTCCGGTGGGTCACTGGCTAACCAGGTAAAGTGAAAGAGAGAGCATTTCTCTCCTCCAGATGCTCCTCTCCCACTGCCCAACTCAGACTGAATCAGAGCAACTCTATCTGAAAGACAGGAAAACGGATACTCACGGAAAGGATGGAGGAGAAAGGGCAACCTCCATTCGGCAACCAGAGACGGTGAAAAGGGTACGAGCAGGAACTCTGTCACATTCCCGGAAAGCCACTTTATGATCAAATTTCAGTCTTCTCTCTTACCTCACAAATATTTAGCTCAAATTTCCTCTCAGCAAATTGAGCCCTGAAAGCTTATTTATTGGTGGCTTGACCACCATGGAGGACACAGGGAAGAAAACCAGAAAGCACTTCATAAAGGACTATTCATCTTCAGAACTTCATAAAGGGCCTTACGTCTTCACACTTGATGTGTGTACACATTCTAACCAGAACATGTAACATTTTAAGTACCCTTAAATGCCCCACAAGTTATTAAATTTTTAGTTAGTTTTCAGAATCTAATCTCAGATCAAAAAAGACTCAGCTCAACAACAGTTTCTATATAAAATGAGTTGCACATGTTTTTCAATATGAGAAAGTACATGGACATACAAAATACAAGAGAGTGTTACAAGATTAAAATTCATTTCGCATGACACTTGTAGCAAATTCCTTTTCTAAAGTAATGTTGCGGAACCCAGAATTATATCAAAATCAAAAGAAGTACGTTTTCTTATACTTGAGGGGAAATACTGTCGCTGAGATTATCTAGGCTAGTAACAACAGTGTGTTTAAAACCAAGAGTCTGCCCTCAATGCTTCTGCATTTTGTTTTTGGAAAGTGTTTGCCTTCCACTAAATCCAGGACGTTATACACAATGTTTCATAAACCCACAATTTACTAGGTATTAAATCGTATTTCCTGACTCCAGACTACTATTTTATCTTATTTTAAGGCATTTTCTTCATGCCAATCAGCCACAGCAAGAAAACTTCTTTTCTGAGGCTGTCAATGGAAGGGAAACTACTGAGTGTATTATTATCACATTAGGAATATTTAATGATGACCATATGACCAGCGGTTGACATCCCAGTGGACACATACCTGGGGTTTGTTTAGATATAGGAGACAAAAGACCTTTTGAACACAAATGTTTTCAATTCAGTCAACAATTGATGTCAGAAACATTCAAAGAAATTAATATGTGAGCTAAAAATATGTTAATCCCAATTCCCCCTTCCACAGGATCACTAGGGTCTGGACTGTATTCTGAGTGGGGCTTTTTTGTTGCTGTTTTGAGTTTGTTTTTTTTTCTCCTATTGAACCTATTTTATTTCACAGACTTTCCCAGAACCTGGGATAACTTCCACAGCACTTAGTTATGTGTCCAGCATCCCTGTGTTTTCTCTCCCTATCACAGAGGGAAATCACTTGTTGATTAAAAAGCACTGTTTTCCTAGGCAATGTAAAAGCTGTGTGCTGAACATCAGCAAGGGACAGGGACTGCACTTGGTGCAGTATGGAGTCTGACTGATTGCCAAGCAAGCTGTTCCCTGCGTATTCATGCTCATTTCTCTCCAAATGAAGATGCCTACCATGAGAGACTTCACATGTTGCAGAGAAGCATGAGTTTCTACAGAGAATGACTCCAGTCAATATTCTGTGGGCAGGTTAGTAGACAATGAACACAGTCTGATTTTTCCCTTTTTTTTTCCTGCCATGGCCACATAATTAGGTTGTAATTATTTTATTATTATTATTATTTATCATTCAGATATATTTACTGAAAAAAAATAGTTTTCACTGTCAAGGGCTTTGACAGTCCATCCTTTGTAAATGAAAGTACAAGTTAGGTTTATTAGTTGGAACATGTTAACCACAGGCACAAAGACACCATTGTGTATGCCTGGTGGTTTGGTCTGAAGTTTCTCCTCCCCAGGGCTCGCAGGAAGGATGCTTCTCATACAGTATTTGGACAAACTGCACACTAGCCACATGCCATCTATTATGCAGTTTAGGTATGTTAAATAACATCTCCCACGCCCAAACAAGAAAATGTAAATCATGACAAAAATTAAACAACTAAACCCAGAAAGGAAACAGTGGGGAGCGTTAACAGATTTTAAAAATTGAGTAAAAGATGTACAATAACCTAAAATGTTTTTCTCTGGACCAGTGTGGCAGGGGGTGGGAGCCCCTTAATTTTTATGAAAGGGGGTTCATAAGATAACTAGCAAACAACACATTCAGGGCACCAGTGCAAGTAATAACATTCGTTATCAACAGAGGGAGGGGGAAAGCAGAGGACACAGCTTTTTTCTCATGGCTTTTATAGAAGGAAAGCACAAGGAAACTCTGACCCTGTCTAAAGGCCTTTGAAGCTGGATATAAGCCTTCTCTACAGCAGCCAAGAAATAAATTTTTTGGATCTTGTCTAAACCCTTAGAGCTAACACGGTTTAAATATAGTTTTGATTAGTCTGGCTGCATCCATCTGCACCAAGCAATGTTTACAGTGTTTATTATTTCTTTTTGTTTATACAGCATGCTCCATGCATTAACTTTCCATTTAAACAGCTAGCAATTAGTACCCATGTCCAGCACATGTCCTCCAATTTCCAGTATCCTCATGATATAACACTCCTTAGACAGCAGATATTCATCTCTCTTCTCCAGGAGATGATTGAATATAAATACAGCTAGATGCCAATTTATCCCCAAGTTGGACAAACTGTCTTTAAAAGAATTTTGTTGTAGCTTTCACATAACTCAGCAAAATACATCCAGTTTGGACAAGTCACTGTTAACATTGCCCTAAAATGCAGAATAACTTGCCTTGAGAGCTGGATTTTCCTACGACAAGAAGCAGCTGAAAGAGCCCTAAAAACAGGTCACCAAAATGTATATTGAAAAAAGATGGATTATTTCAGAAGGTGGAAGACATTCTCTCCAGAAAGCTGCTGAAAAGAGTCCAGGCTAGTTTCAATTTTCATCAAAACAGAGGAGATCAAAGGATTGGATGAGCAAGAGGAAAACATACTAACTACACATTGTGAATACCAAAGTAGCATCAAAGCCCTACAAGGCTGCAAGTGCAAGGTGAGCAGAAGTTCAGCCAGTTCCAGAAGTGTCTTATAAAGACAATGGCAACTGAGTCTTCGCCCAACAGCTGTGTAATTTCTGTCTCTGCTACCTTTGGCTCATTCACTATCTGCTGTATGGGTGGGCAATTATCAACTGAAAATCATCACTCTTTTGCAGGCTGCACGTGTGGATATTTTAGAAACTCCTTTGTTTCTCCTTTGTGCCTTCCTCCCAAACTTTCCAGGTCACAAACCAATCCCACGTTAAACACATGAAAACCTTCCTCGCTGGTTCAAACATGCTTCTGTCACGCTCACTAGCTGGAGATAAACCAAGACCATGGAGGGGTAAGGAAAAAGGAAAATTCAGCTTTGAGCACAAGTAACAGTTCCCAGCTGCAAGCCTGAAGATTTGGATACACCAGTCTACACTCCTGTAGCCCTGCCTCAGCCCTCTGGATTGGGCACATCCCAAGGACTGTCCAGTAAGAAGACAGCTGTGCAAAGGTAATTTGTTCATCTACTGGAATTTGGTTTGCTTGTTTAAGTAGGTGTTTGTTTCATAAGATAGTGGAACTATCAAAACTAGACTAAGAACTAGAGGCAGAAGAGATGCAACATGACAGCAAACCTTTCTCCTGGTCAGTATTTTGAAGCATTTAAAACACAAACCAAAGAAACTTGGGGAGCTGAATGGTCAGACATTCTGTAGACAGCCGAATGCCCCTCTCAGGAAGACTTTCACAATATTCCATCTAAATAGTCCCTGCTTAGTTTCTCTCAGGCAGTTATTCACACAATGTGCAGACATTTTGTCCTCCTCCCCACCAACTCACTCACTGCAGAAATAAGTAATTATTCTACGATCATTCTCCCCTGTCGTTCCCCATCTTGTGCCTACATTTTCTCTTCTTTCCACTGAATTCCTTTAAAGTAATCAATACTATTCCTTTGCAGGACCGAAAACTGAAAGCTAAACATGGACTTCCAGATAAAGTCCCATCTAAGATACCTAAACTGCACCAAATCTTTGCAACTGCATTGTGCGGTGGTGCGGCAGCTTCAGTCACAGAAAGGGCTGAAAAGACATTCCATACAGAGAATTTCAATCTAAATGCAACCACGAAGAACAAAATATCTGAAGAAGAGATTTTGTGAGAGCACGAGAAGGCTAACTGGAGACACCTCTAGTACCTCCCTGAGCCTGCAAGAAATGCTGGCTATAAGGACAGACTTTGGTTTCACAGGAGCTGAAGAGTTAAAGAGGCTCCCAAATTCTGATCTGCCGTTTCCCCTTTCTCTCTCTCTCTGTCAGGATTTCAAACCCTTGACTCTCCTCTCTCTCACTATCCTCTAAAGTCATTCATGCTTTAATTCCCAGTGCACATACTGTGATTCACACCTCTCTCCATCCTTTTTCGTTACCTCCCCTTTGTAACCTCCTTTTCTCTGGCATTCCTAATTCCCGAGTTAAACATGACAGAGTAAAAGGATTTCTCTTTCTATCACCAAACCATGTCACTCCCCCTGCCTCAAAATCCTCTTACGCCGTTTAATCCCTCAGCTTCCTCCACTTGTGTCAAACAGCTGAACTTCTGGAACTTTTATTTCAAAATCTGTACGTATAAACTTCCTAGGAAACAGTGTTTTAATTGCTCCCTATGTGTCACCCACTTAACTCTTCTCTCATCCCTAGCTGCAACTGTAAAACTCTTTGGTAGAGTAACTATCCTGTTATTCTGTTTAAGTCCTGAAAACCTGGGATACACCATGGACACAACTATAGCTATCTGAATATAGCAAATTTAGGAGAGCAATCACATTATTTGTTCTAGATGAGAACACCACTCGGTCTCTTTTTTTTTTTTATTATTGGACCATATGTTTAGTAGGTTCCAAATATGCCCCCAGAGGTAACTGCATGTGGATAACTGTGCCTGTGCTGCAAGATGAAGATGCCTGACCCCAGAGTTCTCAGTGCTTGTGAAACTCTACCCCTCTACCAGCACAGCTGGTACCTTTTCAGCAACATAGACTAAAACCAAACCCATTTCATTCATTCCTCGAGAACATCTACTCAGCTTCAGGCTATCAGCCCTTACTGCAAGATGCTTAGTGACCCGAACCCAAAAACCAGCAAGGATGACAGAAAGCTGGCAGGCAGTGCTGGGATAGAGCTGCAGCTTGTGCAGCACAGGAATCGGCGCAACAGTCGGGGTCACAGGGGTTGTTGCTACCAACATTCAGCACAATGGAACATTTACACGGTACTGGTTACCATATAACTGGCTTCTGTCCCCTTCAGTAAGGCTGGAAGTTGCCCAAGTTAAAAGGACCACTTTAAGAAAAAAATGCTTTCTCCAAAAAGGAGCCTAAGTGCCTGACCCAGCGAATGCGAAGCAGGTTTGGTCCCCACATTTGATTTTAGAGTAGCAATGGCTACAAAGCTCTTTGTCATTAACTACTGCACTAACACACTATAAACATTTATCTTAACAAACAGGCAAATGATGCAGCTCTAAACATCATCTACTAGCACTGCTCAAAACATTTTATGTTACAATAAAAATCTGCATAAACTAAAAAATATTCTTTGCCAATGGAATTTCCAAAAGACACAATTCTGAATGAATGAAGGAACGCAGTAATCTCACATCGGTACAGTTGCATCTTACGTCTACATTCAGGGGTGGCATCTATCACATCTCCAAAGTTGCAGATTTTTCCCATCCTCTCTTTCAGTTGCATAAATATCAACTTTTCAAAGGTCTTCTCAAGAACATTCTCTCCCATCTAATAAAGGTATGTGAAGTCTTTAAACCTAATTTGAATCCTACAGGTCTCATGGCATTAATATTTTCCAGCTATAAACACCACCACTTAATTAAATAGTACAAAAAATGCTCTTCATTAATACTAATTAGATATGTTTCCTTACAAGTTCACCGCATGTGCAACTGCTCCAGGATTAATGACAAGATGATAAAGACACCTACCTGGTTTATCTCCTGAAATCTCTTTACCAGAGGTTATACAATGGCAGTCCCTCAAAGTTCACTTGCCATTGTATAGTTTATTTAACTAGTTCGAATGAGCATTTCTTAAGTTCATAATCAGAGAATTAACCACTTTTATAGCTCAGCAATGAAAATTCTGAGCTAATAGCACTGACTATTTCAGCACAATTTTTGACATACCTTTAACAATCTTGAAAGCAACAATTCTTTCCTATTCTCTTTCCTTAAGTCTCCTCATGTAGTTTTGTAAGCACAATGTGCTGGGAACAGTTTTGGGATGAGAAGTAGTTTCCTCAGTGGTTATTTCTAGGGATATTTGCTAATAATTCTGCAGTCTAAAGTTATATTCCACCACAGTTCCTTTCAATTGCTCAGATAGCTGAAAAACAAAAGAATGCTTGTGTTTTTTCCCCTTAAAATCATCCTGCTTTACCCTTTCGTATCATGGCATCTGCATTTCTGTCACTTTGTTTTTAACTCTTTATAAACAATTTATAGAAGCAGAGCAGTTCCCATGACCAGATTTTTAGATATACACACAATCTGTTGCCCCCTGCTCAAGCCCTATATCATACAAACCACACTCTCTCACCCAATTTAAATTTATAAACCATGACTGCTGTCCATTATGAAACACAACAGAAAGAAGCCAGTACAGTTTGGATGATAAAGTTGCTGTACAGAGGACAAAGTGAAAGCTAAGCCAGATTCTTCTGCCTGTTTCTTGCTTATAAAAATATCACACTTAATTAAGGGGCTTTTCAAAATTTTCTGACTGAGCATAATATTGGCAAAACCAAATCAGGCACCAGTCAAAACAAATAACCCCTTTGATTTATTCCTCTGACAACTAGCTGGTTGAATGTAATTCATTCTTGAAAGAATTTCACTCCCCAAATCCCACACTGTGAGCAGCTTTCAGCCCCATGAACAAAGTGAAGTGGTTTCTGTTTTTCACGGGGAGGCTCAGTGATGTAGAGAACTTTGGCAGGGCTACAAAGGCTCAGCAGAATGGAGGCAGTCTAAACAGATACGGCTGTTTGGTTTCTTTGCCGGAACTGCTGAACACAGAAGTAAACTTTATGAACCCTCTTTACTCGCTCGAAGTATCACAACAAAGCACAGTTCATGATTAAGTCCTCTTTCTACTACAAAAACGTGTTCAAAAAACCCCCAACAAGAAGCACGGACATACACAAAAACCCCTCAGTGTGACAAGTGCTAAGTATTCTGTACAAACAAAGGAACTTCAGCAGAGATTGCTGAAAGCTGAGAGGAAGCATGATCAACACAAAGGACATAAACCACGTCGGGAAATTCAACCTCACAATGCCTCATACATATGCTTGACCTATATCCTTGTCCGAGAAACTTCACATTTTTCTCAGACAAGGATATAGGTCATGTATACGATCCTTATTTGTTTTTCCTTACTGAATAAATAAGGACCAAAAGACTCTTTAAAACCAGTCTGATGCTCCAGGTATAAGATGGTCCATCTCTGTCATGGAGTCACCAACTGCTGCTTCCTGAGCATCTGCCTCAGTTCTCCCAACTTCACCCAGCCACTGCCAGTGCCATGCACTTCTGTGAACTAAAACTGGAGCAGACCGAGTAAAACTATACTGGCAAAACTGGTTCTTGGTGCATCTTCACTTGGCCTCTTTCCCCTCACTGGTCGGGTGCACAGAGTACAGGTTCACCTTCACCAGGCTGATCCTGCAGACGCTGTCACAGTATAGGAGGGTGGGCAAGAGCAGACAAAGGCAATTCCAGTACTAAAACCACATCGAAAAAATGAAGGGGAATCGTTTCTCCAGCACAGTCACTTGTGTCCTCTAGTGCTCCACAGTGTTCAATTTCTGGGTGATATCCCAAGTGTCCCCCTGGTAAGCCACAGTAAAATGATTTACTCCAGAAAAAAAAAGGGTACGTTAGCTTGTCAAGTGCAGAAAGCACTGTTCAAGATATTTAATTGCACTGTAAAAACCTTTTATTGTTGTTGCATGATCTTTTTAGTAATTCAGTTACAGCAAAAGTGATTTACGCCAAGCTACTAAACCAGTAATTTATTAATCATTCTGTCCAGCCTAGGAACTGCTACGCAAAATGCACTTAATAAAAAGCACAAATTCTTTTTCCGTTGAGCTATTTCCCCTGGATACACAGCAAGCCTTTTCCAGCATGCAGAATTAGCCAGGGAAAGGATTATAACAATTTCATTTATCTTTATAAGAGTTACAGTTCCTTAGTGCAGCATCACTGGGAACCGCTTTCACAGGCGGTTCCAACAAGACTGTAAATCAAACGTACCAAATCGACCTTCAGCTGCAGTATTTTGCTATTCTCATAAGACACAGCAAAAAGTCAGAATCAGTGTCAGGGGTTTCAAAAGACAGCTCTCTACAGTTAAATATTGAGAGTAAGTTCGGATAATACAGAATGATGCAGAAAATGCACTGCATGGGTTACCAGTGGTAGAGGTAAGGGAGGAAGAATTTTCCCTCTACAATGCTCTTGTGAATCTGTTGGATTTAGTCACTGCACCTTGTCCTCCACACAGCCTCTGGAATAAACAGCTTAATCAAAAAGGAGTTTGCAGATATAATTTTCGTGATTACATATAATCCAAGTAAAAACCTCTACTATGAAACTCAGATGAGAAATTCAAGGAAAGGTGAATTGGTCTTAAGCTATTGTTTCGTAAGTATGTGCTCTGGTCCATTGCTAGCTCTGACAACATTCACTGAATAACCTCCTGATTAGATCACCGTGAAAAATGTAACTGCATACCCAAGTACGTCAGATATCTATTATTTGTGCACTGTCACATGCAGAAACAAAGCATCTTACGCAGCAAAAATTTCTCCGAAAGTTTTCCAACTCTTCTTGGAACAAGCAGTGCAGTATTTCAGCGTAGAACATGCATTTCCAGCCAAAGATTTTTCTCAGAAGTATGCAAGCCAGGCTGTGCAACACAAAACATTCATCAACCAAGAAGAGGATTCAGCACTTACTGATTTAAAAAAATCATTTTAGGATACAGTCTCCTTGGTACTTCAGATGCCCCTCATCATTGTGCCAACACATTCCCATTAATATAAAAATAGCAGTCTCTTCCTCCCAGCCCTCTTCCTGAGATTGTAACTAACGAAATAACCTTCTTCACTCGGAGAGGTGCTTGGCTGGGACAAGGAGTCTGAGAGCAGAAAGGAAAGTTAAAATTCTAATAAATAGATATAAAGTTAGTTTTTTTCCCTTGGAAGAAACCACTTCATCATCTACATTCATTTCTCCTACCCATCCACTGGCAGACAAACTAACTGTCGAGATTCTGAAGACTGCATTTGAAAAGGGAAAGTGGGGTCATGTAGAGCATTAAAACCAAGGTACTAGCATCAGATCTTCATTCGGCATTCAGCAGAACTCTGAGAGGGGGGCTCAGCACACAGGCTGCTGCTATTTTGTATTTGCTGAGTCTTTGAAAAGGTGCTTAATTTCCAGAAAAAGAAAGAAAAATGGAAAAAAAAAAAAGACAGATCCTCATGAGTCATCGATCTGGCCTACTGCGCCTTTTGGCAAACTAAGCTCAAGCCAGTGTTTACCAGCATCACAAGTATTTGGGCAACTGCAAGGACTAAGAATACAAGAGAATCCGCAGGCAAAGGAATGACTTTCTCCGAGAGCAGAACTTGCACACTTGAACTGGGAAGGTGGGTGTCTTTTACCTGAGGGGTGCCCTGTGCGAACCCTCCCAGGGATGGCTGTCTACCACCATGGACACACCTTTGTCTACATGGCACAATACAAATGCCAGACTGCTCTCCAGTGACTTTTATTTCCAAGTGCTTCATCAGTCCCGATGCTGCTGGCAGGAAGAAGATAATGTCTCCACAAAAGTTTTTTCAGTCCAGATACAAAATAAGCAAACTCCAGACAGATGCCATTTTCCTCAGTCTTATCCTGAGTTCACCTTCCTGCCTATCTACCAGCGGCAGCTCCTACATTTTCAGTACAGACTTTCATGGAATTGGTGCTCCTTAATCAGGCAGAACCCCCTACTCCCAAAACCTGACCTCTCCCTGCCACTTAAGACAAAGTAAGGGATTAAAAGCTAATACTAGATCCATCTTTAGCTGTTTAACTAGGTAAAAGAGTCTCTATTTGTAATTGTAGTATCAGGTAGCCGTCATTATCAATTAATTTCTGTAATGAGTACATGTTAAACACCCATCTGGCAGCGTATCATTTCTGCAGGATGAGTGTCTGTCATGCACTGTTTGTCCTTTAACCTACTCCAAGTTGAGGAAAAAAAAAAGTATTGGAATGTCTTCTAAAATCTTTCATTTTTTCTGGACGAATGGTGTTTCTAGATGTACATGGTGCTGTTATTTCCATGGCAGAGAAAGTCAGGTCAGCGGAAGCTGCCTTTGTCTGGAACAGAAGGTGAATGAAAGCCCTTATTAGCAGAGGAATTTAATTCTACAGGCTTGGACCAACTCTGAGAAGTAACATCACCTACAACAGCTTTGTCGGAATATGGCCCACCCTACCAGAGAGGCTATGCCTACTGAGTTTACAGTTCTCATCCCCTATTTTTAGATAGCACAGGACCACAAAATTGAAGAGCAGTAGAGAAGGAATACCTTGAATACAGTATTTATTACCTTGAATAAATAAAATCTATCACTATAAACTATATATTTTCAGAAGAAGACAGCAGTACCAGGTCTGTGGATTCTTTAGAATGTCTTTTTGTCCCACCAGAATGCTCTTCCATCAAGTTCACCTTCATCTAACTGTTCTTCATTCATGAACTCATCTCATCTAAGCACATCAAGATAAACTTGGTCTTGCTACTGCAGAAATGCGTGGTGAGGAAAAAAGCGTATGCAGACTTGTCTCAACCACATGTTATTGGTGCTTGAGTACACTTTGTCTTAACAGTTCACCCAAAATTCCCTGAAGGTATTGAAAAGCAAGAAGAAAGAACTGAACATTAGGAGTTTCATCACCACACAAAGGGATTGCTTCAGGAAGGACAACATTTTAGCAGAGTACCCAGGAAGCCGTGAATATTGTCTCTCTTTTAACCATTAACATTGCAACACAAGTGGCTCATCTTCTGGCCTGGACACACAGCATGTCAATTGTAGGAGGCTCTATTCTGTCAGACAAGGTTAGAGTAGCCTTTGAGCAGTCCTTCAAAGGGGGTTTTGCTTGGAAATGAGAGGTTCAGGACAGAAGAGCAGCTGGGACATTCAGTTTCTTTGGAGCTGCTATAACGCATAAATACCTGAAGGAGAAACCACTCTCTGAATACTTCTCACAGCCATTTCCTTTCAACACTTAAATCAGAAATGACGTTACAATACTGGGTAGGAAGGGCAAGCCTCTTTAGGTCACCTTGAGCTCAGAGAGCAGTTACTTCAAATTCCTAATTGAAATTAGCATGCCACATATGACTAGCACTGCATGGATTACATCAAATGGTCAACTGAAGAGGAAACCTCTCTTTAGAAACCACCAGTGGCAAAACCCCAACCTCTGATGGCCTTCAGTTTTCTGCAGGACTTGCCCTCGCAGAGTCAGCACTCCTCAGCCCAAACCAGCAATGCCGGGGAAGACACACTGACTGCACGTGAAGACACTTGGCAGGGCAATGGCAGAGCAGGCAGACAGTTAAAGCACCACAAAAATAAATAAGGTTGACATCAAGAAACAGAACGGGTCAGCACAGCTCTCCATTCAAAGATGTGCTCCTGGCCCACAAAATGACAGCCCATTCATGTCTGAGCCAAAGACCCACAGCGGTCATGGTCTTAAAACCTACACAGCACTTCCTTCCTCTTCCCAAAACTGCAGCCTGCCCGCTACAGACTCATGTTGTTGAGCACCAAAAAGGTTTCCATCATTTGGTTGTCTGTAGGCCACAGTGCGACTCTGACTGTAGCACACAGCTAGACCCTCCTGCACTTCATTTCAAACTAATGGGCGAAGGAGGAAAGACTATCCACACCACTTCAAAGAGGGACTGCAGTAAACCAGACGGTGTGGGCTGTGTCTCAGGGAAGGCTGCTGGTTTACCATGACAGGAGGAGGGGAAGGGAGCTATACCTTGGGCATCCTCACCAACACAAACCTAGCACCGCAGTGCATTACTTGCTTGTGTGCATAGTGTTCCAGGGGTGAAGGCTGTACTTCCAGGTCCAAGAGTGGTCACATCTGGTAGGAATTTGCTTTGTTTTTGTAAATTTGGGTTAGGTAGGTGACTTATAGAGTGGTTTCATTCAGCACAATTAAATATTCTTGTGCAATTTATTAGGCACGTGAAAAAGTGACGCAAAATGATTTCATTCCTTTGCTCACCGTTTGAGTCAATTTTGCTCTCCACGCTACCATTTTTCCTCAACTTTTATTCATCTCAAAAAGTATTACAAGTGTTACTTTCAGATACCTTTTCCAAGGTCCAAAGAAGATTGTGATAAGCGTTTTAGATCTGCCACTTTAATAAATGTTGATCTTACATAATGATACACACATCCATCCAATTCCAATTTCACCTTCAGAACAAAATCGTTAGAGATGCACGTTTGTTCAACCTGTACCAGAGAAGCATTTTATTTCATTCTAGAACCAAAGGTTTCATTAACCCTGAGACACTGCAGAGAAAACAAAAGGAGCTCTGAAAAAATGGCAGTTCTTCACAGGACTGTCCAGAGAACCGTAGATAAACTAGGATTTCTTAATTTCTAATTCAGTAGGTCAGCTTCAGAGCAAGCGCAGAGCATTACGCTAATTGTTTCAGATAAATAATTTCTGTGTATTATCATCTGAGAGTTTAACACTGCATCAGGTTCACCAAGGAAGAAGAGGATAGAGATCTCTCTCTCTCTACACCACAGGAGATGGATGCTTTGAGTTACATGATGGGAAAGATGCCACATTGCCTGCTGTCTCTGTGCTCATATCCCAGGTCAGTGTTGCATCCAGGCAGCATCCTGCTGCACGTATTCCACACAGTGTGGATACTTCCTTGGTCTCTGGTTCTGCTTGGTTCAACATCCCAGTTTTAAAATGGTGTTAGCAGTTATGATCCAGATTACAATGAATTATGTAGTTTCAGATAAGGGTGGAAAAAAAACCCCAAAGTAAATCAGATCTCTGCCTCAAAGATTCAACAAGAGATTTTAAAGTGCTCCAAGAAGCAAAGTTAAGTAATTGAAAATGTGTTGGCATCTTTTTGCACCACCCTGAGAAAAGAAACCCTTATCTATTCCTAAAAGATACACAATTAAATGAAAATGGAATTAGACAGATTCTTTCAAACCACCAAAACTGTATTTACAGCAATTTAAAGCGTTTCAATGCCCCTAGATTTAAGCAGCTAAAATTACTGCAAGCTGGAAGCTCTTTCCTCAACTTCTTAGTGGCTTAATTAAATGCATTAAGGAATTCTCAGTTAAGCAGGAAAAAGTTTGATTGGAATTTTTTGTTGTTTTTCCTTTAAACATACACGGTCTTTCCCAATTAGGGAAAAGTTTCCTACGAGAAAACAAAAAATGAAATTTCTTGTGCTTTCACCACAATCTTGGACTCTTTTATCCTGTAACAAAATTGAATTTAGCAGCAAGTGATTTCATTTGACAGATGTGCAGATTACGTATTTTCCCATCTATATATTATTGGCTGGATTTTAAATAGCTAACATTTGTGCTTTGTGACACTGCAGAATCCTATGGTGAAAGGTCACTAAAAGAGCTTTAAATGTGTTAACATCGATACTTAGAAAAACAAAGCCAGCTCTTTAGTGCAGAGGCTTTTGAACCAAGCTGCAGCAATTACAGCATGCCAAGCCATCAGCTGCTCTCTCAGGAGCCTGAAGTTTCTACACTCACGAAGGGTTATCGAGATACCTCTGCTCATCTCTGTACACACATGTTCATCAAGTGTGACCCTTCAACCCCCCACCTTGTGGATCTATCTAAAACATGTTTGCTCCCAGGACAGGACAGCTCTTCCAAGCAAAAGCTGAATGTCATCTCTCTACTTTTATGCCACAATTTGTACCTTACAACTGTTCTCAGTGAATATGGCAAGGGCCCTGTATGAGCCACCCTGCCAGGGGCACATCGTACACTCAATTTCTGCTTCCCAAAAAAAAGCAGAACACATTTCACCCTGATGAGTATTGATGCTTCCCATGAATTTGCCAAGATTATTCTGAATTGTAGTTGTCTCCTCCAGAGTATTTAGCCCTTTATCTTTGTGACGCTGGCAACACTTGCAATCGCATTCTTCATCCCCTCACCCTGGTCCAGTCACCACCGGATTCAGGTCGCACTGAAGTGTGACCGTGAACATCTCCCAAGTTCTTAATTCTCAGAATAACCTGTTAGAGATACATGAAAAGGGAAGTAACTCGAGTGTTAGCCGCTGCTAGCATTCTGAAAGGCTTGCTGGGTATTCTGCAGGGGCAGCGAGGGCTGTTCCCTTCACCTCAAGCAGGAAACCATGTAACAAAGTTCACAGGCAAACGAATATAAATTTTATATCTTTTCATATAATCTAGAATATTAACGTTAGCAATTTTGCTGAAATTTAACCAACCTATCAAAGCCAGCTTATTTATATTTCTTTATACTTAGCTCTCTTTCCCAAAACTCAGCATTTAAACTCGTCCAGTCAATTTTAAACTAAACTGCCAAATTAATCAATGAAAAAGTAAAGGCACGATGCTTAGTGGGTAAGGATGCAGTCAAATTATCTTGTCAAACTTGTTTGAAGGTTGGAAACTAATGAAGGAGAAAAAAAATGTCAGACTTGGGCTTGCTATAAATAGGCTTATTAACTATAACCTATTTATATACACAGCTGCAGTCTTCCAGAAAGACTTGCAGAACAACTTGCCGAACGTGTTAAGAGACAGTCAAATAAAGTATCACCTGAACATTAATTTCAGCCCCATGAATAGATCCCCCGAGCACTCTGGCATATAAACTAAGGTGAGTGGACCAGGTTGGGTAGAAGTGGAGAACATAAATCCAATACTTCAGGTTTATAGTGTTAAGAAACAAAATCATACAAGCAGAACAGACCACACATGAGCTGTAGTATCTGCTTGTCAGGTAAGACAGAGAGGAATATACTTGTCAACAGTTCAAAATCTTGTTTTTCCTTTCCTTTACAAAGAATAATGTGACCTCAGGTTCTCTTCCTGATTAACTGAAAGGGGAAAGAGGAGGACGGAGAGCTCAGCAATCCCTCTCCTGGCAAGACGCTGAATGATAGACATTTGCCGTTTGGAATGGTAGAATATGCTCTACTATGCCGAGCAGCATGCCACAGAAGGCGGTGTCCTAAACCTATGGTACATACATATATATTTACCTTACAGTAACACATTTCATTACAGTGAAGAGATATTATTTCATTAAATACCTTCTCCCAAAAGCAGCACATTAAACTTGGCAGATGGAGAGGATGAGAAAAAATTTCTCTAGTTGACATCACAGAAAGTAGAAACTAAGCCCAATGATCATTTGACCAGGCACACAATCCAAAAATAAAGCCCAGAATTTTAAGTGATACAGAAGTACTGAGATAGCATTAATATCCTTCCTTGCTGAGTTGAAATACTTAAAATACAAGGAAGATCCTACTGCTCTTTGCCTACATGCACCCCAGGAAAACCCACGGATTTAGTGCACTTTCTAAAGCAGTACAGTTCACAGAATGTTTCATCTTCCATTGCATTATTCCCTTCTTCACCCTCTATATGATAATGCAGGTACTGATTAGATGAAATGGGACATGGGGGGTGCCTGAGTAATTTATACACTGTCCTTGAGAGGAATATTGCACAATGATGGTTATAAATTCAACACTGTGATAGAAATCAGAGGTCAAGGGATTATGTACCCACCAGAAGAATTAACATTTTAGGTTATTTTTGTTCAAATTTGTAAATGAGTCTATGGAATAAATGACAGAATAAAAACTAGAGGAAAAAGCAAAACTTGTAAGGAACATACTTTTTTAGCATGTATAAAGACACAAACCCAAGCCTATCCACAGGTCTGCAGTTGCTTCAGAGTTTCCCAAGTATACTGTCCCTCTCCCATCAAAACTGCAAACTCTGCTAGACACTCTGCTGCATCCTTGAGTAACCATCTCTCTCACTCCTGCAACACCCCCTTTCTTAGAATAACACCACTATCGTGAGTATCTCGGTGTGATTGAGCAGGTCAAATCCCAGCGCAACCCCTTTCACCTCAGCCCCAACCTGACCATTTTGGATTTTGCTGGATTTAGCATTTCCTCTCCGCTCCGTTAACAATGTTGGCTCTGTCCACTATCTAAAAATACCACTATCATATCTCCCTCCACATTTTAGTCCCATCTGTTGGAACCTCTGAGCCTGTGTCAAGCAACTCTCTACAATCAACTCGCTCGCTCTTAGACATGCAGTTTTCCATCAGACTTGCATGGAAAAGATGTAGTTTCCTAGCACTATCCTCATCGTCTAGACTGCAGACTCACTAGCACAAGAACTATCTTGTTAGTCCTCTTTCTGTTGTACAAGTTGAGAATATGGTCTACACCTAAA
>JANHFX010005536.1:19805-53881 GCA_027560015.1 Chloroceryle amazona
GCAGACTCACTAGCACAAGAACTATCTTGTTAGTCCTCTTTCTGTTGTACAAGTTGAGAATATGGTCTACACCTAAATACAAACATACTACTGGAACTGTTGGACTATTTCTGTAGTGAACAGTTGTTTTTAAACTAATCTTTGATACTTGGCACTAGCGTTTCTGGCGTCTACTTATTTATAACAAAAACCATAAAATGGCTTCTTTCCTCCTTCCTCCTCAATATTGTGGTTTCTTACTTCATGCCTCAGGCAAGCATCACATCAGCCAAACACAGGACTACCCTTTAGATACTCTTGCCTATCAGAATGCAAGAAGGAGGCAGCGTAATTTTAGAAGATAACTTTTTCAATGTGGAGAAAAAAAAAAAAAGAAAAAGCTTTCACAAACATTCAGTAAATCGTATGTGTATTTGTAAATTATTACTGAAATAAAACCCCACGGTAACTCGCTAAACTGCTGTGCTGGAGTAAAGGCAAAGGAATGGGTGGGAAGAAAAAATATTGCGGTGTATCTGCTCATACTCACTTTATCAAAAGGCTAGAAAGCTGTGTGCTCAGATAAATCTGCTGGCCAGCAGAATAAGCACTCTAAATGCTACTTTTTAATTTCTAGTCTCACAATTTATTTGGTTGCTGTTTAGGAAGTAGAGGATTTAAAATGCAACCAAATGCTCTGGAGAGCAGTGTACAGAGCAAAGATCTGCCAAGTAGCTTTGCAGAGATACCAGCCTGGACTCCAAAAAAGAAAAGGGCTGGGGAAGGCAGCCAGCTATTGCATATATGGTGGCATCTACGCCCAAGCTCAGGTGGAAGGCACAAAGCACACTGAGTTCACATCAAGAGAATTGACATGGAACATGTATAGCAGGGTGCCAACAGCACTCAATCCTCCAAACTCCACTCGACTCTAGTGAGGAAAGCCACCTCTCTGTCCTCATCTCTTGTCACTGTCACCCTGGTGCTGCAGTGACCTGGGATATCACCAGTTGCATGCCAGTGACTGAGTCAGCACACTCTAAGAAGGTCCTGCTCTCTCTGGAGACAGGGTGTTGATGGCAGCTAGAGCGAATACATTTTCCCTTCATACCGCAATAGCTCATAGGCAGCAATGGCTCCTGTGCCTCCCCTGGCAAGAGGAGGACCCTTTCAAGTAGCTGCTGGCTCGCTTGCACCCAGTGGAGCACACCTCATGGGTCTCCACTGGCATTACCAAGCTGAGACACACGGTAGCTTCAGGCATCTCCAAGATCAGCAGAGGCCACTGCCACCCCAGCCCTCTCCTCCACAATCAGCTGTTCACTTATAGATATGGTCTAGCCATTTTGAAAATATATGAACATTATAAAGGTCACATTGCACTATGACCATGACCTGATGAATTCCAGCAAAATTATATCAGGAAAATATTTTTTTAAAGGACCTAAGTTGCTTGGGATCTTTCTTCCACAAGTACACAGCCACTTGTTCCACCAACATTTCAGACACACACTGGAAGTAGTACTTTCAGTTTTTTAACTGTTGCCCCTTAATGACATCAACCACATATGTGCAAAAAACTTTCAAGATGCATCTGTTCCACAAACAGTTTGTGAGGTTTCCAAAATCGTGCCTACTTGAGGGCTCATCAGTCATTCAGAGTCAAAAGGCAGACTATGGCCAGGTTCTCCCTAGCACAATGAAGTGTTTCCAGTCAGCTCCTGGGTTTTAAATGGGCAGTTCAAGATTTAGATCTGCCAAGCTCTACAGCACAGAATTCAGCATGCGCTTCAGCCTTAAAATTTGGTAGGCCTTCTGGTAGTTCAAATGGTCACGTTACAAAGATTTCCTCTCTAACAGTTTCATATTAATTTGACTGTTTTCATCACGCCCAGGTCTCTGTTTAAGAGCAAATGATGGCAATAGTCCACTCCCACAAGGCACACGAGAAAAACCGACCCACCCAATCAGAAGTGCAAAGTTCTGTTAACAACAAAGCACACACACAGGGGGGACTACTTCTTTCTTTCAGCAAATACTGATATATAAACTTCAAAGAAAATACAACATTTCTGAACAATGCCAATGTTCATTCTTCACCCTCTCTCTTGTTTCTTTTTCACCATTTCTCTTTCATCTGCTTTCCCATCATGAAGTAATGGGCTCATTCTCACTTTCAAAAGCCAGGCGCCATAATCACCCCTTAAATTCTTTTAAATTTCCTTAAATTCTAGCAGCAACAGGCATCAGCTTACGGTCACAGGAGAGAGGCTCAAAGAAGTGCACTTAGACATCCTTCAACATTTTGGAATGAATTTTGGAATAAATAGCAAAACGATCCACATGGAGAAAATGTGATAATGGAGCCATAACACGGTGGCATCAGACTCTTAAAACATTTCTACTCAAAGCTCTGTTGTATGCATGATTTAGTTCGAGAACAGGGATATCTGGAAGCCACATCAAAGGGCTAATGGATAGACATTTTGTTAACATATGGTAGAACTGATGCCAGGCCATAAAACAACACTGCACTGAGCATTGCACATCTTCAGAAAAGTCGGTTGGTTGGATTTTTTTTTTCCCCTGGGGTTGTTGGTTTTGGTGTTTTGTTTTGTTTTTTTTTTTTTTCCTCTACAAATTATTTCTTCCCTTACATGCATGAATGCCTAAGAGGCTCAGAAGCCTGGACAATTTTCATGTTTTCTTGTTCCCTGGAGCTTTGCCCAGTATCACGAATTCTGAAAGAAGGCTGATTTTTTAAATGGGGGGGTGGGGGGTAAAGAAGCTGCTATTTCCTTTGTAGAACAGGTTCTCTTTACATCAATCACTGACTGATAAAGAACTTCACAATCTTCAGCATCTCTGTTTCTCAGGTCATTCCTAGGACTGCTGCTTTCAAAGTGGTCCAGATTTGGCTCAGAGCTACAGCACATTTTTCAGTGGTCTTTTTTGCCTGTGGCGTGACTTTTCAAATGGCACATTCTGTAGGTATGGCATTCCACAAGAACAGGAGGCAAAAAAACTGTACAGTGTGAATTCCTAGAGCAGCTCTTCAGGATTCAAAAAAAGCCACTTATGAGCTCCTCTGTTCCTGCTCTACAATATTTATGCTAGATCACAGAATAATGAGCAACCATTAAATTTACGTACTTTGTAGGGCACTTAGGAAACAGTTTTCCCATCACTTAGTAACTGTAAGGTAAGAAAAACAGCACCCCAAGAAACACATGGTATGGAACGAGACTAAAAATCAGTGTTACAGAAGACTTCTATCTTTATCCACTTTGGTACCTTTTCAGTTAACCAAGTATTCTGTGGTTCTGTGTTTGGCATACTAGGTACACTGGAGCTGGACTAACAAGAACCATCTGCTATTTATAGCATTTCCCCAGAAATGGGAACAGTTGCTTCTGCACTTTAAGACCAATCATGTTACATCAGTATTAAAACGAGAAGACAAACATGTTCTACTGCCAGCTCTGCCTGAATTTCAAATGAAAACCACATTAGATAACTTGTGAATTTCTCAGTCAGTCAGTCTCCGGTGTTAACCTACATAGTTTAAACAACACATCTCACCCGTACACGATACGGTACAAAAGGATGCCAACAATATTGTCCAAGTTCAACACTGTACTTCAAAAACGCCTCCTCCAAGACAAAAGCCAGGAACGGACTGCACATGTCTCTACCCTGCAACTGCCTGGACCTGAGCAGGTTCTGCTACCATACCTTTCCCATTTCACAAGCTCTTTGGCTCAACTGTCAGCAGTCTTACAGGCTTAAATATGTTAAGTCCCACAAACCACAGGTTTTCCACTCTTAATGCTGTCCTAAGCACCGTGAGAATGAGATTCCAAGCTCAGAAAGGCTGCCAGGGCATCAAGTCACAGCATGTTTCATCCCACTGCTTCCAATCTGTTTATATGAAAAAAACCCCTTGATCTAGAACTCATTATCTTATAGGCTTTGGGCACCTACAGGTATTCAGGCCTCAGCAGGCACTAAATGAGGACCTTGGGACTGACAGCGAGGATGTCAGTGGATGTGTCTGCTCAAATCATGCACAGTCGTGCCCGCTGATAACAGCAAGGGTCCTCCCTAACTTAGAAGGGATAATAGAAAGATATAAAGAACAAAGACATGGGTGAGATACAGAACTTTACTGACAGCATGACAAGATCCATTTCCTTTTTCTGTTCAGATACTTTCTACACCACCTGAAAACTTGGTACTGTGAAGCTGCAACTTAGAGGAGGTTTCAAAGGACATTTCTCTCAGAGAAATTGATGCTACAGCATTTGGTTACCCTACTGGCTGGCCAAACAGAGAGGAAAAAGCAGAACAGAAACTTGAAGTATCAGTGGTTTAGCTTTTCAAAAGTACCTGCATGCCCTGGGTGGAACTGAACTGGACATGCTACAAGAGCGGTCAAATCAAAAACAAACAACACAAAACCCAAAACCAACCAACCCACCCTAATAAATTTTCTCCTGTAAAGGTTCTTAATAAAATTCAGCATCACTTCTAACAGACAAAAATTTCAGACAAGTATTATTTCAGTTCTTGGTGATTATCTTTTATAAAACTCACAGAAGAAATTAATGAGTTATTTGCAAATCAAGCATGCTATTAAATTCTGGTCGATATACAGATGAACACAAACATCCCTGATGTGCAGTTACGTCCAGAGCTGTGCCACTCTTCACCAGGTTTCTTCAGTATCCTACAGTGCTCCATTTTTTTAATTAAGTTCTAGTTTTTTAAATTATAATTTGCTACAGTACCTGTGACCAGGCTTCAAGCCTAATTTCAAAGTTTTTTTGCTTTAGACCTTTGTAACAGCGATACCACCCGTTACCTCATTCCTCACCCGGAGGAAATCCAGATTTGCCTTTGTTTCAATTCAAAACTTTAAATTGGAATTTTGGCCGTGGAAATGGCACCTTTCTATTTCCCTGGATTTGTTCTGCATTTTGAAACACTTTGGCATAAAAGGCATTGTAAGAATTTAGGTCTGTGATGTATTTTATTGCCTAAATAACTACAGGGTTCCCGTTTTCACCAGAGTGACACTGGGGAATGAGTGTAGTGAAGCACCCATTAAGGCTCCAAGAGAAGCTAAGTACTAAAAAACCTAAACATTCACTTGTTTTATTTTTCTGTCTCCTGGTTACATTTTCAAAGTGTGTCCGCTACCACTCCCATTAACATCAGCAGGAGGCTTGCAAATAAATCCTTACCCAGCCTTTCAAAAAACTGAGCCTCTCAGTGGAAGAATCGAATCTAATCCATTTCATTAAAGAACCAGAACAGGGCAGCAAAGAGGAAAATTAAGTACAGGCGAGTACCTGAAATCTTTGAAGGTTACACTTGGATCTCCTTAACCTGAACTGAAATATCAGATCTTGAAATACACCAAACATAATCCAAGACAGATAGCTGGTTAGAAGCGAGGCTATAAATTCAGATGACGTAACATTAAATTAACTGTATCCTAATTTAGGAGCTGGGGCATCGTCTTTAACTCGGTAAGTACGTGTTTCATAAAGGTAGACTCATAGGTGATGGTGTGTGAACCATCAACCACGAGGGCAGTTACTCTCTCCCTGCCCCGTGAGCAAGGTCCTGCAGCTGTACATTCCCGCTGACAGCGAAGGTCCCTAGGCATCACAAGCCAGAGCTACAGAGCTACCAGCTCAGAAAAGATGAAACCATTTAAGAACTATGCCTGGTTTAAATGACAGGGATAGTAATTTTCCATTCAAGGCAGAAAACTGGCAGGTTTAAAAAAGAATCGTGGTTCAGTAGAGGTACTCTAGCAGCAATTTCTAGTGCTACTGCAACTGAAGTTGCATCAGCATTTTCACAATAAACAGTAACAGCTGAAAAATTCCATGGTGGAAGCTGACCTAGAAGACCTCATACCAGGTACAAAACCTTCAGGAACACACGATTTTTGGCTCCAAATTTTGAAGAAAAGAGAAAGCAAAAAGTCTTAAAATGGAAATCAACGATTTAGGATTAACTGGTGTACAAACAAAATTTGCAGATACTTTTTAGCTCATATGGTTTATCCTTCCAAACACTCACAACTCCTGCTGTATGCAGCAATGATTTTGCACACACACAAAAAAATCTTCCAAAAAGTTAAACAGTTAAACTAACACACTGCATCTACTTGTACAACTGAGGAAAAAAAAATAAAAAAAAAAATCAGGCAAACAATTCTCTTTCTTGACAGCAGAATCTGATTTATTTGCCTGATCAAGAAACCACCTGAAGGATATTAACAGAACGATAAGTCAACCCCAAGCACAAATCGTTATGGCAACCTTAACTTACTACTTGTTATTTAAAACAATAACTGTATTTGTTACAGTGTTAGGATTTCACTTCTGCTCACACACACACTTTTTTGTAAGCCTCTGCAGATGGTACGACTTAAAGTGAGCTTTAAGCCAGGGAAACAGAAAGGAGGAGGCTAAATGGTGTACAATTCAGATGAATATTCTGTTCTTAGAACAAAGAATTCTTATAGTTTTCTAAAATATATCCTAGTGTGTTAGAACTGAGCCTGCTGTTTTCAAACCTGCAACCTGAAAGAGACTAAAAAGGCGAGATGTCTGAAATGTAGGAGAGTAGGTGAAGTAGAGTCACTCATTTGAGGGATTTCTGAGGAAGGGTTGTTCTTTGGGCTTGTTGGGTTTTGGTTTTGTTTGTTTCATATTTTTAAAGAATAAAATAGGTTTCTTTTTGCAATATTCTCACTCACCTGCTCTGGGTACTTGCTTCCTACTATCTCTGCCACAGTGTTAAACGAAGGAGAGTCTGGATAGGTCTTGGCCCCCATTTTCAGGTGCACAATGACCTTAGTGCCCCGGAAGGCCATTCGTGACATCATTTCAGCATCTTCCACAGCAATGCAAGCAGTGGGAACCCGGGGCACACCAGGCTGGTAATCCTGCCACCCAGTATGTGGGCTGTGAAAAGAAAAACACACTATCAACAACTTAAGTTCACACCATTATTACAGAATTATTAAGAATACTTTCACCACCACTCCTGGGAGACTCTCAAGTAATATTTACTGCATTAGTCACATTTATAACTATTTATATTACTTCTATTTACTATTTTTAACAAACCTTTTGATAAAATTCATCAGGGATTTTTATACTGATCAGAATATCTGAGTGTTACCATTCTACATGTCTGGAAAGTCACTCTGTGTCAGCTCTAATCAGGTCATTGCCATGCTTTGACATGACAGTAGTAGATGCTCTGATACCACACTTCCTTCACTGTTTTAACAGGAGAAATAAAAAAGGCAGTGAGAAGCCAATAGTTGAACAGTTCGTAAGATGTGCATTTTTTCCCCTGTGATAAGTACTGAAATTCAAAGTCATTACTTCCACTATTTCAACAGCAGACTGGAGATGTATTTTGAGGAGGACTAACATGGGAGAGTTCAGGAAAAATAGGATAATAGACAATTAAAAAAATGCACATTTATTTGTTCTCAGTCCACTTTAGATTTCAACTGCTACCTGTAGGTGAAAGAAAACAAAGAATATAAAAAAAATTTAAAAAAATCAACAATTAACTTTACCAAAAATATGCAAATAATAATAATGATAAAATAAAATATGCACCACTAGATGTAAGGCTTCAGTGTCTTCCCTTTAGGCATAGCTATGCCATGGGGAAATAAAAAATTTACAAAATCACCAAGTTCCTCTGACATTCACAGTGCAATATGAAGTGATTTCTTTCCTCTCTCTCATGACTATTTAAAGCAACTACTTCCCTTCCAGAGGCTCCTTCTACCACCTCTATGTGCAAAGGTAATTGGAGTGCATGATTCCACATCTGACACCATGGGATCACTGTGGACAAGAACCTTAGCAAGTTCCTTCAGTTTGGTTTTCTTTTGAACATTTGGCCATTATTTACATATTTCTTATTTTCTGGTGCTTCTGTTGAGATCTTTGGATCTGACTCGCAGAGTGTTAGCATTACAGCTGCAGCTGAAGTCAGTGCTTTAAAAGTGAAGTTGCATCTAAAGCCAGATACAGCACAAAAAAAACCCACATGTGGGAAAAAAGAAAAATCAGGATCTAGACATACGCACAAATTTGCAAATGCTCCTGATATCAAACCATGCAGAGCCTCCATCTCCCACTTGTAAAATGGGAATAAAAATGCTCTTTGTTTCACAGGAAGGAAAAAAAATAAAAAAAATATATATACTGGTTGTTTCAAGAGGATAGACTAGATGAACACTTAAGAACCATTCTGATACCACAATAATGATCAGAAATCAACTGGTATACAATTATGTGTCCTAAATACTAAAATAAGCCCAGATCTGTGCACTGAAATACTAGGGTAACATTAGGTAATTATTAGGTAATTAGGTATAATTAGGGTAAATATTAGGGTAAAATTCTGAGTAAGTAGCTCTCCAGTACTGGCCAATCCTCCGCAGTAAATGTGTAAGCTGAAATAATACACCTGGCAACCTTTATTTCAGTCACTACTTCAGAGGTGTTTTCAAAACAGGTGGAACATTCAGCTGCCTAGAGGCTTCACCAGCTTTCCTATGAATATGCTATTTGCCTCACTCACCACATTCTGAAATAGCAGCTTAATGCCAGGGAGTTAAGCTTCCCAAGGAAATCTCAAATCCTAAACTCTCTTTGCCCACGTGCCAGCCTCTAAAGCTCAGTCATATCTTTACCTACACGTTACCCTATGAAGAAAGGCTGGAGTTGAAGCTTTCAGACCAAACTACAGATATTGTTCAAATCCGCTGTTGAAAATGGTAACGCTGTTTACCCATACATAACACAACTGCAGAATGGGTGAGGTTGGCAGGGACCTCTGGGGATCATCTGGTCCAAGACCCTTGCTCTAGCAGGGCCACACGGAGCTGGCTGCCCAGAACCACGTCCAATACATGAGAATCTTCAACTATGAGCCGACTTACTGAAGCAGACACATATTTTATACATTTAAACAACTATTTATTTTTAAATGTGGGGGATATTTAAGTCTTCTAAACTGCAAAAGACTCAATTCCTCTAGGAGATGTGGTGAGGAGGAATGGAGGAATTCACTTTTTAAGGGATATAAATGAGGTAAAATGGGAGAGCTTATTTAGTTCTATTTGTTTAGAAGACTAAACCCTCCTCCACAATAACAAGTCATATTGTAATCAGTAACATATATAGCCCACAGTGCGGATATCTATAAACATTTATTTGAAAAGAAAATACTAAAAATCAGCTACAGAGGTCTTATGAGAGCTGCTTCGGAGTGTAGAAAGATCTGTTTATTAGGTGGCAACAGTTTAGGAAATTACTGCTCCCAGTTGTTTATGGCTGAACCTCATACAAAGAGCAGTGCCCCTTCTCCTCATCAGATCTGCAGGTCAGGTGACCCACAGGTCACCTTTGAAGCAACAGTTACCCCAGTACTCAGAATCTCTTGTGCCACATAAACCTCTCCAAGGGGGATAAACTCAGCGTAGACTTCTAAGTTCAGATCTCTTTTTTCTTTTTAATTTCCCTTTGTCCCTTCACCCCCACTTTTAAACCCTGACAATTTGCTGCATATGTTTAATATTTCTTTGAGTGTTTGACTATATACTCAGCATGTGAACTAGGAGACTTTCCAAAATACATAAAATAAACAGCACACTGAAAAATAAATAAATAAAAGGAGATATGACAATTTACTGCGTTAATGTTCAAAAAAACCCCCAAACTAAACTCAACAACTAAGCAGAAACAGCTTCTGCTCATTTGAAGTGGATCCATTTACCTGTGTCTTCTGGCAAGATTATGTCCTAGCACTAACATGCAACGTACACAAAACTGCAGTAACTCACGTTTTATCACCACCTGTATTGATTTCACTCTCCGTGTTATTTCCCAGATGCTCAACAAAATAAACCCCTAAAACTATATTTGCTTCTCCAATATAAGTAGCAATTACATTTATTTCGGATGTGCGATCCCAACACTCCACCGCAACTGTGAATAAAGCTGCTGACAACCCACTGAGACGCACACGCGCTTACACACCACAAATGAACTAAATCTTGCAGGTACCAAACTTGCCCCAGCCAGACCAAAAAATTAACTTTGAAGTCACCTGGTAGTCTGGCCATTTTTATGCTCAAACTATTATATTGCCAAGACTATAAAGGTAAATCAAAATACCTAAATTAGGACATTTTGGCGCAGGGAAGCAGAGTCATCAACAGTTCAGATGATACTGGGACCTGAAGGGAATGGAGGACTTGGCCAAATGACTGCTACAGGAAGGGAAATGGACCCCTAAGCGTTACCAGTACAACACCAGAAGGCAGTATCACAGTACTGTATATTCTCTGAATGCTCCAAGACAAGCTCACATAGAAAATATTTGTGGCAAGACACTAAGCATCCTGATTAAAGTTCACACGCATGCAAAGCATGGCATGTGTTAAGCACAGCAACATAAATTGCTTAATAGCAGGTCAAAGAATACAGAAAAAAAATCTAGGTAAAACCCCTTTTATGCAGAGATAACCGAAAACTGGAAAGGTTGCTGACCACAGGGCAAGACCTGAGCAAGAATTAACACAATAAAACAAAATTACTATTCTGTGTGTAACAGAAGAAGGTGGAGAGAAGCAGTCCTGAGTTTGGCTCAAAACAGGGCAGAGAAGATGTAGCTGAGGAGAAGGAATTTTGGTACTGGTGGTGTTTTTTTTTCCAGGAAGTCTGAACAAACACGACTTTGTGGCTCTTCTTTCTAAAGAAAAAGGATTTTACTAAACAAAGTAAAAATCTGATTTGAACTTACCATCCCATGCCCCTTGAAAAACAGAAGAAAGAAAAGCATCACATAAAATTCTAAAATCACCCAGGGAGACCACAAGCAACCCTGACTCAGAATCGGCATTCAGCTCTGCAACACTGGTACCTAGAGGCAAGTAAGGTGCACCTCTGCCATCTCCTACTAAGAACCTGCTGCTTCAAACCCACAGTCTCTCTGACAACGCTGTCACCCAGCACAGCCTGAATTCATTTTGCAAACCTCTGAGGGTAATCAGACCCTTGAATATCTAGCATGCCCATGCTTCAATACCATAGTTTGGTGATTATTAGAGGAGTGGGAATGGGCAGTTCTTTCTTATTTTTAACCTTACTTAACAATAGCATGTCGCCTTCTGATTTTAGACCTACTTATATCCATATTTAAACTACATTAAAAATTGATCACATCTAGCTAGATTAATCCCTTATAAACCTATTAATGTTAATAAAAACTCATCATTATTTGGTCTTGACGTTCCTGTTCAACAGCTGGCAAGGTTCAGATGAATAAAGTGGTTGGGGTTTGCTTTTCATAAACCCCTAGATTTCACATCTTGGAAAGTATTTAAGCGAAGCATCACAGTAGGAGAAACAATGCAGAGAAAAGACTCGAGAAAAAAACAACACATTTTCTGTTAGAAGTGCATGTCAAATTACTAGTAAGAAACAGATGTGGCTTCCATCTTACAGAAAAGTGTAAGGAAAGATAAAAAAGTCAAGAGACAGCTAAGTAGTTTCTCCTTTGAGTAAAATATGCAAATGTGGAGAAACTCACCGGTGTGGATGAATAGATGTGCTGTTGATGTCAGGTCAGTTCTAACTCTTGTTACTATGGTAGTTGATCTTGCATGCTTCATTACTTTGTTTCTGGACTACTAACCCTTATCTCTGAGACAAGCTAAAATGCCCAAGGACAAATAAACACTCTAAGAACCAGTGCTTCAAGCTAAACTAGATGCTTTGATGGAAAACACATCTCAAGCTGAAGCCTCAGGCAAAGATAGCAATCTCCTAAAGGGACAAGTAAGCGTGACATTACAAGAACTGTAACATGACTAAACCAAAACAAACCAACCAAACCCTCAAAAAAACAACAACTTGATGATATGAAAGCTTACAAAGATCTACTTCTTCAGCCATAATGTGTATACACATCCCCTCAATGCACTATTCTTCACAACAACCTCATAAAACAATCTAGGGTTGGGAAATAGAGAATTCCTGCTGTCAATCTGTAGTCTCCCCACTTCTAACACACTGTGAGACTCGAATTGCACAATGACCACCTATTTTCTATGGGACCCATACCACATGCACTGTACCAGCCACATGGAAACCCAACAATTTCATCAGGTCAGCTAGTTTGTTGCTATTGATTTATATCATCAAATACATTCCTAAATAGACCCATAACTATCTTAATCACCAGCTATGCCCACAGCATGCTCACAGCCTCCTCGTGCTTTGGTTCAGTGTTTTCACATGTATATTCTGATGTCACAGTAAACCCACTCACATACAAAGCTTTACGCTTTAAGGAAGCAAAACAGAAAAGAAAATGCATGTCTTGATCTCACGCTTAGCTACAGAGAATAGCTACTCAGTGTGCTTCACTCGTGTGTGCTTCTCTTCATCAAGAGCAGCGTGCTAAGGGCTGAACTCCATTCAGGCAAATCCCCCTTTCCAGCATCGGGAAGTCCTTACAAAACTTGTTCTTGCACAGACTCAGACCGTGTACATTATTTCAAGATTCTCACCATTACCTGGCTAGAGAGGCCAAACTGTAACAGCATCAGTCAAAATATCACAAGTATTGTTAATCTTCTCGGAAGAATTAGGTCTTGAAAAATAAAAATCAAGACTATACCCCATTTACGGCCACTTGGCAAAATATAAAAAATAAATTCAGCCTCAATTTGTGTTTCTGTCATAATTTGTCCACGGATTCTCGTGCTTCTTATATTGGCTTTGTATGATTTGATCTGTTGGTTTACAGTAAGTTGAAATAATAGCAAGACTGCTGAATATGAAACAAATTGCAAACGTGCAGAGAACATTTCAGGAAGCTACTGAGCAAAAATACAATGTGGTACAAATGCAGAGGTGAATAATACAGCAGCCTGTTACCAAAGGTAAAGTATTTGGACTCTAGTTATACAGTTTATCCCACATTACTTTGTACGAAACTTTAATTGATGCAGCATCTGCAGAAATGTAATGAAGTGTAAAAGAGACTTCAGAAACCATTTGCCTAACCAAGGAAAACTCCCTTTGGAAAAGAGTACAGCATTACTGTTACCACATGGACCCCATTTAAATCAACATTTAGAAAACTGCATCGCATCAGTGCTAGGCACACATTAAATCTAGGCTTTACCAAACAAGCATAATAGTTTTGATGTAATTACACACGTGCTAGGCTACAGAATCCAGCTAACCTATAGATGTTCATATTTCATTATAATACTCAGTACCACACTCATCAAGGGAATTCTGTGATAACCACAGAAGTTTTTAAAAAATAGCGTAGATTAGACACTGTTCATCAAAAAAAGCAGCAGAAAACAACTGCAAGTGGTAAAATGATCAAATGAAGCAAGTCCAATGAATTCCACCCTGGGACTATCCAGCTGCTGAGAAAGTAGAGAAGTCTGCGCAATCCTTTCCAGACACGTGTAGGAAATGGACTCTCACATCACCTGCTCTTCAACCGAAAAAGAAACCTTCTGCATCTTACAGATGTGAGGATGATTCTCCAGCAGCTGACAATACCTTGAGGGAAGCATTTAAGTAACACACCTGTTTGGCCTCCTCCTGATCTATAGGAAGAGCCAAGCCCCCTCCTGGGGGCTGTGTTTACATCCCCCCTTGTGAGAGGGCAGCTGCCAGCACGCTGCAGGCCACCACAGCTATGTTAGGTTAAGCAGAGGGCTCCTGGAGGGAACACCAGTGACAGTCCCGACTGCCAGCAGCTGCAAGGCTTCTGGCTTCACGTGCTTGCTTTTGATTTTTTGCTGAAACCCTGGCTTCGCAGCCTTGAGCAGAAGCCATATTTCTATCTTCAGGGACCCTTCTACCACTAGAGACTAGTGAACACACGGGACAAATTTAAAAGCTTCACTGGAAACAGATGTTGTATTACAAAATAATACCTTCAGGAAATAAATAAATGAATGCAAACCAAACAAACAAAAAACCCACCACATTTTCTTTATTTGGAAAGCAGAGAACCGGGCAAAGAGCAAACTGTGTAACAGATGGCTGTCTAAAACCCTGATCCGGCCTTCAAAACTCCTCCAGAGAGTGGTGTCCACGGAAGAGGGTGTGGATGGAGTTTTTCTTCTTCCTTCCCTTCTCCACGCCACACCACCATTCAAAGCAGTACACTTTTTGGACATTGTCCTTCATAAAATAACTGAAACATAAACCTATCTTAAGATCAAACATATTTTAGAAACAGCTTTCCCTACAACAGGTGGGGTCAATGCAAGCAAAGCCTTACGGAGTGTAAAACATAAGGCTTAAGGGTCAACAGAATACAAGGGTAGTCTAGAAAAAAACCACAAGGTAGGAATGGGGATGATGGAGACAGAGACAGAAAGAGCAGGATCTTAGCACCGAAGGCATCTGTGTAGATGGATAAAAGGGAATATATTTTAAACGTAAAAAACTGGATAGCAGAATAACTTGGGTATTATCACTACAGAGAGCAGGAAAGTAAATCCCACGAGTGAAACAGTTAAGAAGAAACAGAGAAATCTAGTAATCTTTTCTGCTGTCTATATTAGCCTGCTTCCACTGAAAATCAGTGGCTAATCTTCCATCAGCTTCAACAGCAGCAGAGTTTCATGTTGGGGAAAAAAAAAAAAATGCAACCAAAACCCAAAAAAATCTTTCCAGTGCAATCCATGATTGGGAGAATAATTGAATACATTCTGGGGATCATCCCATGCTGCTGGCTTCTTTGGGAGCATGCAGGAAGAGCACTCAGTGCACAGCAGCTGCCATGAGGGAATCAATGGAGGGGTTTCCTGAGAAAAGTTAAGTATTGAGAATTCAAGTAATTTTCCTTCCTCAAAAGATAAAGAGAAATTGCTGCTGAACGGCAACACTTTGTCACTCTTTTGGTTTAGGTATCAAGTTGGTCCCTCAGTTCAATATATACCGTGTATTTATACTATTCTGCTTATTGCTTGAACATTCCTGTACGTCCTATACAATCCTGGAGACAGGTTGATTCCTCTGTCATCTGCTGAAGGGGAGAGAAAAAAATATTCTCAGACCCACCCTTACATTTTATGGATTTCTTTAAGATCTAATAAAGAGAGCTTAAGAGAGTCCCTGCTGGAAGAGAGATTTTCTGAAACACTACAGATTCATTTCTTCTTCATTAGTTGATCCACGTTGCTGAGGAAAACGTTGTTGGAAAAATGGCAGCAGGATGAAGGCTTTTGTTGGAATGCACAATCATGAACACGACTTTTATAGTCTGCACAGAAATTTAAATACACCAATGCTTTTGGACCCTAACCCAGAGACAGGGGCACACAGCCAGTCAGATCCCGGTGAATTGTGGCGGTGGAGAAGGTGAACTGGGTTTAGGGACATGACGAGTCTCCAGAGCACCTGAAAAGTGACAGCCATGGGAATGCCACAGACCTCTGAGCTCACCTCTGGTAGCTCCAGGAGAAGAGGGCTGTCAGGAGGACCACAGGCTTCCCTGCTTCCTACTCACCTGGACGTCACTCCTGCTCAGCCAGCCTCCAAGAAGTAGGCCATGCAGAGAGTCACCTGCTTTTGTAGACTCACGCACACACCACTGCCTTAGAGCCCAAGACACTAGACACTGAAGCCCATCTAGCGTAACACTGCAAGATAGTTACACAATAAGAGGTGGGAATTTTCTTCCAAGTGTTCAAATGCTAACCAGAAATGATTTTTCCCCCTGAAGAACACTACATGGGAAAATCATCATCTTATTGTTAATGATTGATGTTAAGACTGGGACCACACATATAGCTTCATGAATAATATAAATAGAAAATCTGTTAAAAAAGCTGTATTTACTTAGAAAAAGTGAATCATAATTCTAGAAGCAGAACTGTGTTTTACAAGCTAATGTGCACAGGCTGAATTAACTTGCAGCTGTCAAGCGAGAATGTATTGCTGTAAAATACACTGTACTACACACTTTGGTGCAAGCACAGTGGAATTACTTAAATTATTCACTGGAAATGGTACTTGTTTCAAAACCACCTTGTGTATAAAGAGGTACTAAATTCTCCAGAACAGCTCTGAATGTGTGCAGTTCATAACTATTTATCGCATGGTTTAAAGCGGTTCCGTAAGTGCAGCCCAAAGATCAGCTGCAGCTCGCAAAGCCTTTGTACAGCCAGCCCTCAAAGCGGGTCTTCAACAGTTTCATCCACATGAAGATAAAGATTCACTGGCCTGCAGGTGAATCTCGCGATGTAGCCTATACACTGGTTAATACCAGCACTAACAAAACTCCTGGTAGAACAGGACACTGCTTGACCCATGACTTACCACTGGTCTGTTCAACTGCAATGAACAGTTGTGGCTCGTGGTGTACGCTGCACATCACACTGCGTCACCACTTGCTGCCAAAGCTGTGAAACTAGCGAGTGGCCCAGTTGCAAAAAAAAAAAAAAAGCTGATAAAACATCTTCTTCCTCGAACATTCCTGATTTGTCAAACATTCTGGGGAGATGAACCTCTCTAGGAACATCACTGTGAAACCCTGACAGCCAGGCTGTCCAGCTCAGCTCACAAGCTCTGCTCCCTGCTAAGCCTGGAACCTTCCTCCAAAAAATTCAGGTGGAATAGAAAAAATAGTGCATTTGTCATTAGAATTTCTCAGCCACAAACATACTTGAACTTCCAAGCCTCACAGATACGTTCTCTAACACTCAACAGTTACCCAAGCATACCAAACTGACCCAAGTACTCTGAAATCCAGTTGCATTTTCTTTAATCATCTAGGCTGACTTAAGAGTAACATCTTCTTTCTATACGTCGTCTGTTTACACAGATAACAGCCAAACACGTCAAACGATCAGCTGACACTGATTTAAGCAAAAATAGTTATTTTTTTAAACTTCGTACCGGAAGTACCCTGTTCCCGTTACACTGGTTCCAATTTTGTACCGGAAGTACCCTGTTCCCGTTACACGGGTTCCAATTTTGTACTGGAAGTACCCTGTTCCCGTTACACGGGTTCCAATTTAGACAGCTTATGAGGGAGGCCCTCAGAGGAACAAACAATATTCTCCTTTGCCTTCTCAGGCAAATTCTATAGACAAGCACTGGAAGGCTGATGCTTTACAGTGGTGCTCTCCAGTTCCCTGTCCTTTTTGCCCGTGTTGGGATTCTGCCAGTTTTCCACTAACTCTTAAGTCATTCCACTGAATTACATTGAAATAGCCAAGGAATAAAAGGTACTGTTCTACATGGGAAAGGGTTAAAGGAATCCATCACTGATTGTAACGTACCATACAAAGATTTACATACCTGAAACTTAATTTTAGGCACTGAAAAACGGTTACACTTCCAAAATCATAAACTGCAGCTACATTAATTATTCCAAGTAGCTGTGGTAAAGTTTTCTTGTGGCTATGCCTATTCACAACGCACTTCTGGCTAGGCTTCAATTTTAGAATTCTCTCAGACACTGCAGGACACCCTGTCTCTTTTCCTACACTGTCAGCATTATAAACTAAGTAAAAGAAGGGGGGGGAACAACAAAAAAAACACATAGCTTTGTGGAGTTACAGTCCTGAATAGTTTCTCAGATGAACCTGAACTCCACGTGCTGGCTGCACCTGGTCAGTGTTGAATCCCTGCTCAAGCTCTTCAGGCTGGTGCACAAATGTCGATCTCTCCAATACCCTTTCTGGAGATAGAGTATTTATTCAAGCTGCCTGGTCCCTTCTCATTCTTTCTGGCTCTGCCATGTTCCTCCAGCAGCAACTGCAGCCTTCTCAGACCCTGAAACTGGGAACTCTGAAAGATGTTGTTTCCTTCTTGGGAGACTGCAGTGAAAGATACTTAGAGGGAGACAAAGACCCTCCTCAAAGAAGGATCACAGTCTAGTCCCTGAAAAGGTGCAACCGATGCACAGATTACAGAAGAACAGCTAAAATCTCCCTTGCATCCCACCTGTGAACTCACTCTTTCCAAGTCTCAGACTTTTGGCAAAATCCCATTTGAATCCCAGGACCTGATTTCTAAAGTCCATGTTGTTCTTGATGATAAAGAACTTTACTAAGGAAAAATCTTGTGCTTTTATAAAATTCCAGGTCCTTTGTGCTTTTTCCAGCAGCTTCAACTCTCACACAGCGAGTTATTACTAAATTGAACTTAAAATACAAATCCTTTCAGCTACAGCCAACCAATTAATTTTAAATATTCACATTTGAAACTACAATATTCCAAGGTAATGACCTGTACTCTGTCATTCACCTCCTGCCAGAACCTTATCACAGATGTCTGTTAGGTCAGCCTGAAATCTCAACGTAGCAGAAGTTAACAATCAAATACACTATATTTCATTTCCTAAGAAAAGCCCATGAATATGTAATGGATCATTTATCAGCAGTCGTCACTCACCGTTACGTACCGGTACAACCGCTACTTGGTTTTGGCACAGGTACATTATTGCAGAATCTGTTACTGACTGCTTAACCACAGTTTAGAAGAGTCACGTTTCAATGTTGTCTTCTTTGCAGTAAACAATGTACAATTTTTACACTAACATTCAAAAAAAATATTACCACTGTTTGGAAACAAAGGAGAGAAATTACCATGAGCTACTCAAGATCCCATGGGGACACAAGGCAGAGTGATGAATGGAACCTGGGAATCCCTGGGTTTAGTTAATTCAAATGATTATTCTCCCTTGTCTGACAAAACTGTCTTTCACTGTCTAGAATCAATCTGAATTTGCCAGAGCTATATGGTACACGTTTCAATATCTCTTGTTGAGGTGCATTTTTGGTGCTTCGCAGTTACCAGAAAAAGAATATGATTAAATCCAAATAGAAATAAGTAAATCAAAACTATGTGGCTCCCTTCTGTTTCTTATTCTTTGAAAAAAATGTTGTTCTTCTGTGATAACAGTAGATTAGAAATCCAGGAATTGCAGTCAAAGCTGAACCCTGCTCAATCATAACAAACAAACCTACCAAAGACACCCTCTCTCTGTTTCGCAGAGTATTTGCAATATTCACATTAGACAGCCAATGCAGAAGTGCTATGGACTGTGACTAGTAAAGCAAGGTAACACAGACCCTACTCATCTATCCAGCTAATGACCTCTGGAAACGACCTATAAATACCAAACCAAAGGTCAGATTTGAGAAGGAAAAATAGAAGAGAACAAAGTTACAGCTTTAGGTTTGCACCATCCTCCTAAAAATAGGAGAAAAAGAGAAAATATGAGGTGCCTGAAGCAAAGGACAACAGGAAAGTAATCAAAGCTGGCATCACTGGCAGAGCAGAGACAGGAGTTGGCACCTCTCATTTAATAAACCAGATGGAGAAGGATTTTCACCTTTTAGCCCTACCCTGCAGACAAGACCAAGGGATTAGTACTTGACGCAACAAGATGGACGTAAGAGAGGCTCCGGTGACTGACTGGATTTGAAGGGGAAAACAAAGCTGGAGAAAATGACAGTAATGGAAAGGGTTATACTTACAAGGCACAAGACATTACTTCTGCAGGGAAGAGCACGTTACTATTGTCTGCCATCAACACCAGGCTACATTTAGAAAACAATTCCAAATAATAATGCGGAATACTTGGCTCAGACTTCCTAAAAACACAAGTCAAAATTTGTGTGCCATAAATAAGAGGCTTCAGCATAAAAGCAGGTCTAGCTCATCATGGTTAAGTGCCTGACACACATCATATTAGAGCGAACACAGCAGGGTGACACTATCCTGTGTGAAGACAACATTTAATGAAATAGCACAGAAATACTCTACCATATGGACGAGCCACAAGCAAGGCTGTGGAGGTGGAAGAACCGGAAAAAACAAGAGGCCCCCAACCCCTGAAAAACAGTGCAAGCATTCTTGTAAAAAGAACTCTTAATACGTTGGAGCAAGCTATATGCATTTGCTTACATGTTTAAGCAAACAAGGAAAAAAACAAACCCAAACAAATTAAAACCCCCCAGGAATTAGCATGCCCCGAATCCTCTGCATGCCTGGGGCAGAGACTGGAGAGACTGTGGATATTAACAGCAAACCAGCACATTAATCATATTTTTTAAATGGCACCTATATTTGTCTGCCTGTTTTACAAGACGTAAGTAAAAGGTTACATATAAAAACTTTTTGTTGCATTCATGAGGCAGATTCTAAAGCACAAATCCAGCCAGAGTCCCTGTTCAAACCTGTGTTCACTTCTGGAAATCAGCAGTAAAACTTGAAAAGAAGGCTTCGGGTGCTTTGCAGCAGATACAAGATGTTTCATAAATAAAGCATTAATATATGCATGCTAAAACTGTTCTGCGCTATGCATATCATTATTAGTAACATCATCAGATTAAGAGCTACACCAGATTCTGAAAACGTATCTTGAGTAATACGGGAAGTAGAAACAGTGCTCTGTAGGAAGTACAAACTGGAAACCCAATTGTAAGACATGGAAATAATAAAATTGGATGGGCAGGTGATCCTACACAGCAGATCTCTATGCAAGATCTGAGATGGTTCAGCATTGCCTGGACCAGTGGAAAGTGAGTACAAAGTCTTTACTCTCCCTCTGTTTCTTCTTTCTTTGTTTTTGGTTTGGGTGTTTGTTTGGCACTTTCTTTTTTTCCTAATTTACTTTAATGAAAACAAACAACAAAAAAAAAGGAACCAAACCAAACTCCACCCCCCCCACAAAAAAAAGTATTATGCTAGGATACCCCAAACACTATTTCTTTACCATCTCTTTCAGTTGTCCAGAGCCATGCTCACATGCTCTGGAGATAAATACCACAGATAAAGTTCTCAGTGCTGCACTTAAGTAGAAAAAACACAGAGGACTACAGAGAAATGAAAGGACAGTCTACATACTTTTCAGATCTTATCAACAGCTGAGAATAAATACAACCCTTGTGAAAATAATTCCTTGGCATTGTATTGCGCAGATCCCTCTCCGTAATCTTGATCTGCATTTCTGTTGCCAGGCAAAAGCCTTCAATCCTCTACACTGATGATGGCCACACACTCGCGAGACTTTTTGTCAGTGTCATCAGTAAACCTGAATATTGCAAGAACGTTAAAACAGAACCTGCAACTGATGGATGAGAACGCTGCAATCACGTCAGATGGTTCTGAACTGGCTAACGGGGCTTTCACAGGCACAGCCACTCGTGCAGACTCAGAAGGGGACGACAGCACAGAGGAAAGCCAGAGCTGATTAAGGAGAAACAGGAAATCACACGAAACTGCTCCAGTTCCCAGTGCTCAACCCACAGCAAGCACAGCTGGAACTCCTTAAAGATCAGTACAAGAAACCCATGACTTGGCAGTTTTACACTCTCAATATCCTTATACACGTGAACCATTAATGCAAAGGCAGAATAAAACTGTTCCTTTTAAACTTTACTAACTCCAGAATATTACCAAATCTAATCAGGAGGTGCTCACGGTACCCAAGTAAGAACAGAGTTAACACATGTTATTCATTATATGGGTGGTCATCCAGCCACCAACAAAACATATGAGTCAGTAATATTAGGAGAGTGGGTGGGCCAGGAGGGAAGAAAACAAAAACTTGAATACTGCATTGATAAAAGTTTGCCTTGGGAAGCTGTTGGTGAGGACGTGAGGATTTCAGAAGGAGCGTTATCCCCACAGCATCTCTGGATAACTGAGTCTACCAACTAAGATTCTACTAGCCCTTTACCTACCTCTGCCAAGGTTACAGGACACTGCTTATACTATTAGACAGTAAATGGATGAAACCCTTCCCAATTACATTAATATATTCCTGAATAGGAGTAGCCAAAGCTAGGAGGAGGTAGAAATGCCGTTGTTAGTTCCATTAGCATTTTACTGACTTTGTAAGAAAATGAATATGCCAGAAGTATGAAATTACCCAGAGGTTTCAGATGTCACATAAAACCCCGTCTACTGAAAATAACTAACTAACTAAAAAACCAACAACAACAACCACCACCAAGTTATACAGCTCAAAGCAAAAAGAGGCAAAAAATTTGGCTAAAGCCAAAGAGCGATTGGGACTTCAGAATCATCATGTACAAATTTCTCACTATGACGAAGTTACTTGAAATTTGACTCCTTAATCACTGCTCAAACAGCAGAAACCCACTGTGCCATACGATCGTCTCCTGAAGCACTGACTCCATTTTTCTAAGGACATCTAAGTTCTCCTGCTGACAGCTAGGATTTGCCCACAAGTGAGCACAATGACTGCGTGCAGAATGCAGTCTGACACGTTGACCTTCAGGGAACATCGGAAACAAAGTGAAAATTAATGAATTGTCAGTCTACAGCAAATACAGACATCCTGGAGGGAAAGGTCCTAAGTGCAGCGCATGAAAATAAATCCCACAGCACACCACCAATTCCTATCTCTAAGGGCAGCATGGGAACACCCATAGCGCTAAGCAGTGGAACTCACCAGAGACTTCTCAAATATGGTCTGCTCTTATTTTTTCTTATTACACCACAAACAAGGGGTTTATTCTTGCTTCCTGGTCCCTTCGTAGAACAGAAGACAATATGGTTGCATATTATTGCCACAGGATATTCCCTTAGGATGGTCTCTCACTGAGACGTTTCCGATGAACAATTCCTGCCACTATAATAGCAAGTGAAAAGTGTTCACAAATGACCAGTGGTGTTTCTTGATTTCTTCAGTCATGCTACAGCATTACTGTTACATCTCTACAGTTATCACCCAGCTTCCTGCTGTCTTTACAGCTCACACATTCCCCAAGCCTGTGCAAAGTGGACAGAAGATGCTGTCTGCTCAGGAGGAGACTGCTTTTATAACAAAACTGCAGTGTCAAAAGCAAGCACATACAGTATCAAGCAGGGGAGAGTCAGGTTCATCAGTTTTCCAATTTCCTCAGAGATCAATTCTAAAGTATACTGAGCACAACTGCATTCTCCCTCCCAGTGACAGAAAATAACTCTTCAATGCACACATTCTGCACTTAACCCTGTGCACCTAGAACCCGCATGCTAGGGAGAAAGGAAAAAAAAACCCACTAAAAATAACACAAGGCAATAATAAGAGCAAGTACTCTGACACTGGAAGATGGCAACAAACAGAGAGAGTTTCTTGGCGAAATAAATGAAGGCATCAGAGCCACATATAACATAGGTACACGATTTTTAGAGCTCCAGCAAGAGTGAGCTCCCTGGCAGCAGGAGTGGTGGCACTGCTCGTAACTGTATGCACCAGGACCAAAGAACACGGCACTACTAGCAATGAGGAAAATTCCAGACACCAGTTTAGCACTGTCACATGAAATGGAAGAAAAAGTTAAACAGGATTTTTAAAAGGGAAAAAGGATTTATTTTTTTCCTCAAGGAATACAGAAATAGCTTACTTTTACACTCAGAGAAATGTCTTGTGCTCCAGACGTCCTCTGAAAAACATTATTTCTGGAAATTTAACCCAGTAACTTTCTCCCCTCAACCCAGATCTTTCTCAGTGGGTTGGGTTTGTTTGGGGTTTTTTTGGTTTTGTTGGGTGTGGTTTTTGTTGGTGTTTTTTTTTGTGTGTGTGTTTTGGGGTTTTTTTTGTGACAAAAAGGCAATCTGGTTTAGCCATTTCTATCAAAAAGTTTTCAATAATAGTTACATTTGATTTTACATACAAATCAGCATCAAGGGGACCTACTTGGCTAGCGCAGAGTGAATATCTCTAAGTTTGTCATCTCTAACGTACAAAAAGCCTTGTCTCTGTCCCCTGTACTCCCTCTTGGAATTGTCATTTGATAATCAGGAGCTACAGTGTGCACCGATGAAGTGAATTTCCTCTCACAGACAGCCTATCTCTGGCTACTACAGTAGAAATTACACCACAGCAGTTTCAATTCTTATGCAGACGATGTGACTTTCTTAAAGGCCTCACATGGCATGTCCATATTAGCCTTTTAGCACGAGTAAAGAATGAACTTCTGAAGTAAACCTCCCAAAATCTTTGTCTGCCTGATCAGCAAGCAGTCTTTTGAGCACCAGTGTTCAATTCCTTTCTGAGGAAGCTAAACCAGAAGATGTGCTCAGCAAGTGCACGGCCCAACCGCTAACACAGGCTCAGCTGTTGTACCTAAATCTTTAATTGCAGCTTTCTTTTTTTAAAAAAAGTGATTTTTACTTTATATCATTAGATGGAAAAACTTCATTGCAACACAAGGATTTCTGTTTTGAAACATGTAAAAAGGATTAGCAACAACCCAAACAAACCAAACCACAAACCAAACCAAAAGAAATCCTCCCAAAACTACTGTACCATCCAGACTTCAAAAAACATGGTAGAATGAGCTGCACTTGAGTGTCTCTGCCACTACTGATGTGAGTAAGCCCTTACTTCCCTTAGGCATGGAGTTCTCAGGAAAGGAGGAAGCTCTCCTTAGCAGGCAAGTGTCACATCTGAAACCAAAGGCAGCAAGCCAAGCATTAGGAAGAGGTGATGTGTAAGAAATCACTGTGCAAGCACCGGAGAGCTTGCACACAACTCATGTACACTGCCAGTGAGACTGAGAAGGGAATGAACTGTTTACAAAGCAATGAAGAATGAAAGGGAAAACAGGAGAGGAAAACAAATGCACTTTGAGAGTACAATGTATGTACAGGAAGGTATACGGGACGATATATAGTAGAAGAAAATAAACAAAGTGAGGTTACAAAAAAGGGAAATTATGATAAAGGGAAAGTGAGAGTTTTCAAATTCCCATAAGGTACATGAAACAATAGTCCAGCCTGGCATGACTGCTCTTCACTGCGTCACGGGCATCCCCGCAACCTCTGCTGTGAGCCTCGAGTTGCACTGTGCCACTCATGAATTCACCTTTCATCCAGACACAGCTTTTCATTAGAGTTACTGGAGTTGCACAAGCAGACATTGTGTCGTGGACACCTGTAGCTTGAAAAAGGGGAGAGAAAGTGAAGTAAATTACTTCACGTAAGTGTAAGATGCTGAATTCAGCCCAAGAGAGGAAGAACTTGACCAAGTACGTGTCCTTATTAACAGTCTCCAGACTGGGTCAAAGTACTCCTTGGTCTATTCTGCCCATGTAATATGCTCCCTGTTCGATTTCTTATACACTGGAGAGCTTCTTCTGCAGCATTTGGAAAAGAAAAAAAAAAAGATTAATTGGGCTCTTGGCATTTATCTCTGAGAGTTCTGGGCAACTTTCTTTTTAAGTTCTTGAAAACCACTCAGTTTTGCTTCCTTCTAGGGCCCTTGAAGGGGTTGTTAATACAAGACACAGTGTTATAACTTTCATCTGTGGTTCTTGAGGAACAGAAGGATGGATTTACAGTTTTAGATTCATAAGAGTACATTCACCACAGGATAAATACTGAACCATTTTACCTTTTATCGATAAAACAGTCTAAAAACATACAGCTAGGAAGCAAAAAAAAACCCCAGACTTACAGCTCGCTTATCACAACCACATTTTTAATCATGCCTCATAAATTGAGTATTTTTTGCTGTAAAACCATCCACCACAAACTGGGAAATAGTCATCAATTTATTGTACATACAGTAAACATGTATTTCTTTAACTAGTACAGCACCAGTATTCACACTACGTGGTCAAGCTACTAAAGCAAAAAAAGTCAACATCCCAATTTCTCCAAAAGCCCAATACTATGGCTACTGTTGACTGATGACAATAGTACCTCTCATCTGAGAGGGAGTTCAGTGACACAACGCTGAGTGCCCACGCTTAACTGTCTTCACCACCAGATTACCAGTTACTCAGGAAATTGTTACTGGGAAAATGACTGTCAGAAATACACCATCTGGGGGGAGGGCAGGGAAAACTACCTACCTGTTACATTGACATTCTCCTAAGAAACAAACCCCACTCTTACATGATACCTATGAAGTAGCAAGAGAATTATTTGACTAAAACACACAGGGACAATGCCACGAGACACAAAGCAATGCCACACACCGTGGCAATACCAACCATGAAACCACTGCCATCTCTTCATAGGCCAAGGGAGATGCTGTTGCTAATTTTATTTCCTATACACTTAAAATTTATGTGCTAATTAAATAAATAAACTCCATGACACTCAACAACAAACCTTTCAAATCCTTCCCTGTCAACGATGAGCTGGCATGAGCTGTAATATAAATACAGACATGAGTTTTTCTGAGTATATTCAGGTTTATCCCTTCTTGCCCTCATTCAGAGTTGGGATGGCCAAGTCCCCAGGTGGTTTCATTCATTCTGTAGCTACAGTACCACACCTTAAAGAAAAATAAGCTGCCCACATAATCCCTGCTCAAAGGTCTCCTTCACATTTTTTGCCCTTGAAAAGTGTCCATTCCTTCCCATCTCTGGAACAAAGAACAGCCACTAAGCTGCCAGTAAAACAGCACCGATTTAATTCACTTTGTGATTTTACCAATTCTTTCTTGTCAGTAAGCTTTAATAACCAGCCCTAATAAACCTAAAATGTTAATCTACTGGAAAGTTCCTAGTCTTAACCTATCAGTATTATTGACATTGCAAGATGACCTAGAAATCCCTTGTTCCAGCCAGCATAACTCGTTGCAAACAGAGCAACCAAATAGCAAAACAAAAAACAAATAATAACTAAAAAAAAGCTGATAAAATTTAAGGAAAATTGTGAAGTTCCACCCTTCGTTCACATGAGGAAACTGGGACAGTGCAGTCAGTATCACAAAGAGGATACTTTGCTCCAAGATGTTTCCAGAATGTTCTGGGGAACTGCCACAACCCCGCTAGCAGTCGCTCATGCTCTACATGCAGAGGCCCAAGTAAAGGTTCTGGTCAACCAAGCAACAGAAACAAACTGCAAAAATGCAAGATTTTCTTTCACAACACTTGGAAGTTGTTTACTGTTTGTTTTACCTTTCATGTCTCACCTTCTAGCACACCACTGCCTCCAGCAATGCAGTGTTTCCCATCCGTCAATCAAAAAGGCGAGCAACTCGAACAAACAGTGCCTCAGACACTGACTGACATGAAGCACCACATTCAGCAGAGCCCATCCAGCACAGCACATTGAGACAAGACACACAGCTGGTGATTAAGGGAAGGCACAGGAGAAGGTATGGAGATAAGAAAATCCATCCTGCCTACAGCGATATCTGTTTTCTGTTAGAAACAAGACAAACAGATCCAGGCATCACAGAGTGGCAGAAAGGATGGACTGGACCTGAAAACCCCCCTTACTCAAGGAAAAAAAATAGATTACCAATCCCTCTCACACCCAAAAAAACCCCTAAGTGAAGGTAAATGAAGAAAGGACAGAAAGTTCATTTAACGAAAAAATGCTTCCTGGCAGCATCTAAATTTGAAATTGCTTTTGGGAATGACACCTCAGCTCCCAGCCTCAATTAAGGATTCAATACTTCTAAACAAACATGCATTTGGCATCTGTTTCTCCTCTCTCTCCATTCAATTCTGAAATAGCTGTAATGCCAGTACCCAGATGTAATAAACAGACCTTAATACCTTCAGTCTCTGCCTCTGTTCCTCATCTCTAAATTTTCCATTACATGTTAAAATGCGCTTCTATAAATAGGCTGGCAAACAGAAGACACAAAGAGTCACTTTCAAATGAACATCTCTGCAGGGCACCAGAACTAAGGACGGGATAGACCATCTCCTGGTTTTCAGAAAACCAGCAGATTACAGACTGCAATATTCTTTGATAATATCACACAAGATTATCTTGAAACCATATAATTTTTCATAAGACTCTTTTCTGAAACATATTCTACTATCTGTTGATTATTATGAACTTTATCAGAAGATACTTGGCAAACAACCCGTTTGTTGGGTATCAAGAAGTTTGGATAGTATCTGAATTCCAAGTACTTCGTTTTTGAGAAAGCATTTTAAACAGATGATGTTGGCTTCTTTGAGGGAATACAGAGCATATAAAAATGCTGTCAAGCTGCTACCCTGCCAGCAAAGCTGCCCTCGGCACACAGTCCAGTGCAGCTAGTTGGCACTACTGCATTTCTCAGACTTTCTGAAGCATCACAAATGGCCACCCTTGCACACTTCTCATACTGCTGAGATGTGACCACCATGTTCTGTCAGAAATAGGAGAATTAAGCACGGTTTCAGGTGCCTGTCCCAAACACTTCCCAGTCCCACCCAAAGCATTACCACCCCTTCCCACCTACCAGCCTAGACTTCTGTACAAAGAAAACCTAGGAGCAGAGATCAAAAAGCAACCATGGTGTTATCTAAACAGAGCACAATGCCAGCTTTTGATGTGGCACATATTCAGGGCCAGCTTAGCTACTGCCAAGGACACCTCTGTGGGTAAAGAGTTACTGGGCACTTAGAGGGAGGAATAAATGACCTGTGCCGCTCTAAATGTGTATTTGCCAAGAACAATGCTACAAAACACAGCACCTCTTCCATACACAGCATGTACCTCTTCCACACTGTCTTATGTAACACATAACACAGCTCTGAAGTTTAAGTCGTCAAGCTTTGTGCCTGCCATCACTTAATGCCCCTGCCTCCCCTGCTCAGCCTGCAGCTCAGGTTCAGGAGAGCGGAGGGGAGACTTGTCTGCTCCACCTGCAGTCCTCAGTCCTGCTCTGCTGTCTGAGCCTGTCTGACCAGGACTCTCGTCATAGCCAGCAGGCTACCATGCAAAGCTCACTGCAGGCATTAAGCTCACCAATAACTGTGTACAGTTTAAAAAATACTACGTTAAGGGACAGCGCGTATCTGTCACCCTTTTAACTTTGAGATTTATGCCTCAGCTAGCCTTCTTCACGACACATGAGCATCTGAAGTGTGTTTTCAGAGTTGGACAAAATCACCATAGAGAATTCTGTTACCAACCAGAAAACTCAAAAGAACCAAGTTCATTTCAGCAGTATAACATGTATGAAAATAAGTAACATCCTAAGAAATCTAAACATACATACACTTTCTTTTTACATCATTATTTTAACCCACCACACTTAAAAAGCAGCATGAGAATCACAAATCTTACTGCTAAAGGGTTTTAAGTAGATATGTTCAATGCAGACTACTCCTTCACCTAGTACAAGTCAGTCTTGTGCCAGGAAAATGAAACCTACCAAAAAAACCCAAAACCCTGCACACTTACATTCTAGTCAAAATACACTGAATGTCCAGTTCATACCATCACTGACAGTCCAGCTCACAATGCCACCAAAGACATCTGACTTTGCTTGATGTCAGAATATTTATGGCACCCTTAAGAATGCAGGAAGTTCTTTAAAACAGATATCATACAAAATTTGGATCAGTAACAAGAAGTGAAAACATTTAGAAAGAATGGCAAAGCACAGGGGAAAAGAACTATTGTGTAGCCAATAGTTTCAAAACCAAACAACCACTCGTAACTGTCAACATTTAAGTCCCAGAGAACAAAAATGCCTGCCCAGAAGTGACATGTGAACCAGAGGCTGCAATGTGAGTTACAGGGAGAAAGAGAAAAATGCTTACCTATAGATAGAAAAAGAAGCGACAGATCTAATGAGGGATGCCACTGCTCCAACTTTAGCAGCTTCCACTGCTCCCCGTGATCTGTATTGTACAGTTTCACCGTAACTGACGAAAGGTTCATTGTAGACAACAATCTTCCCCTTGGCCTCCTGAGCTCTTCTGTGCAGTTCTTCAAAAGAGGCTACCACTATGATTTCTGCTGTAATTCCTGAAAGAAAGGATGACAGTGGCTTTAGCATTGCTTTCCTGTAACTCTCCTCCAGCCAGTTTTGACAGAAAAGCATGGACTGTGCAGAACACAGGACATCAGATTTAACTTCTCACTGGAAAAGGAAGACTACGTGAAATGCTTCATCAGGGATCGGTTCTAAATAGCTGCAACAGCACCGTGCACCAAGCACACGCAGCTCTGTAAATCACGCCATCGGGTTGGTATTGAACGAAACTTGAAGGACAAGGAGGACACACGGGTTCCCTGCATGTGCCTTAATGACTCACTGCAATCATTCACAGTACAGAAACATTTGCAAAAGCTGCCTATGGGATTAATAAAAACACACAGCGATCTTTTCATGGAATTGTTTTGATATGTTGCTAAACAACTTAGCCTAACATATGACAACTGGAAACACATCTTTAGACTGAAACACTTAGAAAATTATTTCATCAATAAACGACATAAAGCTCTGCAGCTTCAACAAATGTAGTATGCTTATAAATAAAAACCACCCTCTTCATATTCAATTCAGGAGAATGCCACAGTTCTACTGGATCTCCTCTCGGAGTTTTCCCAGGAACCCATCTTTCCCAGTTACGATACAGAGAACTCAGGCAGGTACTTCTGGAGAACTATTCACACCTGGCAAGTTAAATTCCACCCAGCTCTTTAATAGTTGGAATCGGTTTAAAATGCTGTATTATCTTCCTTTAAAAAAAATCAAAGGATTTTATAGATAAGTAGTTTTTCCCAAAGCTAAAGAATCCTTCTAACTTTTCAGAATATTAATTGAGGGACCACATTTCACAGCATTTAAGAACGAATTCATTAAAATGATCACTACGCTTAAAATCCGGTTTTGCTGATTGGTAACAGAGGTCAAGTAGAAACTGCTTAACAATGTGGGCTGGCACTTTTCTTCTAAATATATTAGCAGAAATGGATGCCTGAAATTTTAGTGTTGTACATTTCACCTAAAAGCCACAAAATACACGCGTCAAAACTAACAACAAATGTCTAGCGAGGATTTGCCAAAGAAGTCGAACCATCACGAAAGTCAAACCATCAAGAAAATGTTTCTTCTTGAAAGTCCTCTTTTTTTTTTTTTTGTACTATAAGAACTATTTGGAGAAGATTTCCAAGGCTTGTATTTCAGATTGCAATACATGAGAAGAACTGATAGAAAAATAGGAAGATCATCTCCCCCAGCACTGGGTGTGCCTCCACGCTCGTGGCTTCTTCAAAAATCAGACTATAGTACACTGCAAAACCTTAAAGGAACCTTTTCACATTAAAAAGTTTGTTCTCTTAAGAGTGCACCAGGAAGAGGGCAAGAGACATCTACTGCTACTGCAAAAGCCAGTGAATTTTTGCTCCAGAACTAACCTAGTGTAAGAGGTAGAAAAAATGTAACTGAATAACTATTCAGATTCCTAGCTTTACAGAAAGAGGCACAGAAAGCCAGATCAGAGAATCACCTTCAAATTTTACTAGTTGTTGCTGGCAGGAAGGTGAGTGTGCTAACAGACTCCAGCTGCTCCTAATGAACTGCAGGTTCAGCTGCCCACCTGAGGAGCATCCCAGCAACAGGACCATTCTGGGTATGGAACCAAGCCACTGGAAATAAAGCCAGGTATCTGCAAAATTTCATTTACCACAAGAAAAGCCATGGTCTCATTAAGTGGATACTGCAATCCATATTTCATAACAGCTCTCCCCAGTGCTCCACTTGGATTGTGCAGCAGGCACTGGAAGGGCACACTTTCTATTAGCGAACATTCATCAAGGGAAGCGAGGAGTGTGACTCTTCTTGGCATGACTTTATTGCATTAGTGAACAAGCACCAATTCTCTAAGTTTTTTTAAGAATGCTGTGGACAGCCAGTAACTGTAATCCCTAACAAATATCATGGAGAAGTGTATTTATGGCCCTCCCCAGACAACGGGCATCAGGAGTTCGTACAGTGAGCTTTGTGAGAATTAAAGCTAAGGGAAAGAATGTGGAGCTGTAAACTCCAGACCAGGATCTCTACTTTTTAATGTTCCCAAAGAAGCTAACTAAAGCCATTCTTTGACACAAGGAAAAAAAACACTGAAGGATCTTTTTGCAAGTTTAATGGGATGGCAACGCAGCCCACCTAAAGCATCAATTACAGTGCTTTCTGTAACCAAGTAAAACTTCACTCTCGTGTAACTTTGGACTAATTCCACAATTCGTGTGCATTTTAGTCCTAAACCACAACATACTCCTGGCATCTCCAACCAATTCAGTGCCCATGGCTCTGCTTCCTATGTCAAAAGCTGTTCCATCTCTTACTCCTATTGATACCTTGGCTTGTGTGTTACTGAACAGAAAGCCCACGTAAGGAGGGAGCTGGATCGCCTGCTTACTTAAGCAAGATATAAAGATTATAACCCACACAGTCCAAAAGATGAATACAGGACAGTTGAAGAATTTGCTTAAGTAAAGGGCAGGAAGTGTAGAAGACAGAATTACAAGCATTATGAACTCTGCTGACTGTATGGAGCTGAATGTATTTGTTCCCACCATGTGAAACATAATACATACTGTTGGGTTGGGCCAGCGAGCAAAAGGATCTATGTAGTACTATGGGTTTCCTGTCATTTCTCATATCAAACAGCAAATTGTGCCCTGCCATTTCTGAGAATTAAGGTACAGGAAGAGCATTAGGGTGGGAACAAGCAGGCAATTTTAAATTACCAACAAAATGATGTATTACAAAGTCCTCTCTACACGGAAATGTACGATTCCATCTAAACACTTGGATATGCCACAACTGTGACGATCACACTGCCAGCTGAAACAAGTGGCATGGTACGTATCAGCAAGATGTAAAATCTGTCACAGGCAGGATGAATGCAAAACTGATGCAGTTAGCTTTAATCAGTCCAATTTTAAATATATATGTAAGAACCCGTAAATCATCTGTCTGCAGCATCACCGAGCATCAGAAGTCTGTTTCTTGGCATGAACAACTCTGTCTGGAGAGTCACCTCCTAGCACCTACTTACCTGCCAGCAATCGCATCGGAAAGCTACTTCCAATCCAACCCATTCTGTCATTCTATGACCGTAAGTAGATCAGTCCAGGGGGAATTCTTCATGAGATAATTTATTCTCCCAAAGAATGAATGCTGTAAGCATATAAGCTGTTGCAGTGTCTGGAGCTATGCATCTGCCTGAATCTATGCATCTGATGAATCTCTATTAACGCACCAAGGAAGCTTCATACAGGATACTGTTGCTCTCCTTGGCCACACCAGGGCAAGACGTGGCAAGACTTTACCCTATCAAGCGTCAGGAATTCCTGATATTTGGGAACCCAGTCTCTAATGATTTGTGTTTATTGCTATCCTAGAAACAGTGGACTCAAACACACATGAACACAACCTAGTTAGCTACAATAAACTTCTGTATTACAAGAAGAATTTAGCAAAGCCAGAAAGAATTACCATTTGTATATTGTTTAGTCTTAATGGATACTGTTTTCCTCATTACTCAGTTATGGCCTTACTCTCTTCCTTTTTCCCCCCAGTCCCATTCTGTCATCCAGTTAACAGCACCAGTCCCTTGGAGATCTAGTCACAAAGCCAAATGAAGCCATCATTAATTTGACATCCTTTTTCAGTAACATCAAGGGAACAACTCACTCCTATGTACCTTCCAAACTTCACTGACTTGGCACTGCATTAACATTAGAATTAAGATTTCTTTCACAAATTACACTACGGAACAGCGATGCTGCTAATCCACATACACCAAAGCTGCCACTGTCAAATAATCTGATAGGCAAGGCAATTTTTGCTTAAAACAATTATGGTATTTTCAGGTCTAGACACAACAAAGCTGGATACTACATCCATCAAGCATCTGCTGACCTTCCCTGTGTGTTATGTGTTTAAAATTTTTGCATCCTAAGCGCACACAGGTGGTAGCCCCAAGCTTGCTTGCTTGCTTGCTGGTTTTATTAGCTTGCCTGCTCGCTCGCTGGCTCTCTTTCTGGGGGCTCTCAGGCTCCTCTCCCCACTTTGCCAGCTTGGCTCGGCTCAGCTCAGCTCAGGTCCTCTTTCGGTTCCTTCCTCAGAGCACCCCCAGAGGCCTCTGTCCGTTCTGCCCTCGATCCAAATCTGTGTTCCTGAACCCGCTACCAGAATCCAGCTCCTGAACACAGCTCCCACCTGCTGTGGGGATCAGCCTGGGACTCCCCAGTGCCTGCTGCACAGCACCAGTGGTGATGGTGATGTGATTACCATCAGGGGGTTGGGTTCCATACTGGGTTTGG
>JANHFX010005537.1:0-43077 GCA_027560015.1 Chloroceryle amazona
CTATACTGATAATGCTGGTTGCCCCAGCCCAGGTGCAGGACCCTGCACTTGGCCTTGTTGAACCTCATAAGGTTCATGTGGGCCCACCTCTCCAGCCTATCCAGGTTCCTCTGGATGGCATCCTGTCCCTCTGGCATATCAACTGCACTCCCCAGCTTGGTATCATCTGCAAATTTACTGAGGGCGCACTCAATGCCACTGTCAATATCATTAATGAAGATATTAAACAACACTGGCCCCAGCACAGACCCCTGAGAGACACCACTCGTCACCTTCCTCCCTCTGGACATCAAGCTGTTGACCATCACTCTCTGGATGCGACCATCTCGCCAGTTCTTTATCCACTAACGTGGTACTCCAATCAGTAGCTCCAGATACCATATATGGAGGATCCTGGGTCATATTTTCAAAGGTGGAGAAATTTTGCCCTTTGGAAAACAAGATTTTGGTTTTGCTTTTCCTGCATCAGCAGCATGAAGGGGAATATTTTGCTGATTACTTGCTGCAGCCTCCTCAGCCAATGACTAAGACATTGGTAATGTGTGATAGTTTATAGGTCTTTTAAAGTTTAGACCGGACATGAATGAAAAATGCTGAAAAGTACTCCAAAGTTATCCTTCAGAATCAAAAAACTGAATCAAAGTCTTTACTTAGGGACCTCTCATGCTGCATACTCTATATTCCTGAACCTTGTTGTTGTTCTTACAACACCTTTATTCTTTATATTAAGAAGGTGAGATGAAACTGATGAAAATGTGAATCTTGAATCACACTATAATCTGGTTCTGCCTGTTAGTCTGCAAGCACTGGGAAAATGGTTTGAGGCTTCTCTTTTCAAGTTAGAGGATAGACCGTTACCTCCCACTTTGGACAGGAATGTCTTGGCTCCATTTTGATGTTATATCTATTAGGTGCAGAGTGATGAGTCTATCTTACTGCTGATTCACACAGGCTGTTCCAGCAGCAACATGTGACTGTGATTCCTCTGTGTCCCAGAGGATATTTTCCATCAGTGGTAACAGATGTTACTAATTCAGAAGGCCAAAAGAAAGAATAAAATTATGTGTACATAATACATACAAACATTTCAGTCATATTCTTTTGACCGTAGGATCAATAAATGCAAGAGTTAAAACAATGAATGCTGTGGCTGCTGATATTGTTGGAAGACATCACTGGTTAGGAAGAAAGCCTAGTGAATGACATAAAGTAAGTTAAATTGTTGATGGAAAATAGGAAATAAATTGGGTGTGATCCTGCTTTTCTGAAGGCCCCAACAGAAACTGATGCAAATCTTCTGAAAGTGTATGAGGAGATGTGTTATGGTGTCATGGTGATTAATTAAATCATCTTAGTTCTCAGTATACATGTCAGGGGGAATGGAAGCTTATTCCTGGAAGTCATGCTTTACATGCAGTTCTAATAATTTGAATCAAGTCATTTAATTGCATCTGATGCCTGGCCAAGTTTAGGATGAAATAAGGACAAACTGGCTGATATTCAATCCAAGCGAAAAGTTACATTGGAGAACTTACCTAACAGAAATGGCTGGTACAAATCTCATCCCATCTCAGCCTTTGACAATAACTCTGTCATTTCATGACTGAGTATACCTCATCTAAATACCATTTTTGACTAGACATTTATTATTGAAAGTTGTCTTTCCACAGTAATAATTATAATTTGTATCATCTATTGGTCCACAAATGCTAAAAGAAAAAGGTACCCCTTCCTTCAATTCTACTTCTTTTCCATAATCAAACACTGCTATGCAACCTTTTACAGCTGAACTGTGTTGTCATTGTCATTGGTATAAATTATTTGCTAAGAAAACCCTTCCTTAGTGCCTTTTTTATTTGTTTCTTTCTTTTTGACAGAGCAATGAACATATAAAAATAAAACTACACTTTGTGGATTAATCAAAACAAAATAGTGATCCATTTAGGCAGAGTGAACACATCACCTCCAGTTCCTTATATGAACAGGGCCTTTGTAAATTGTTCAGGACAAGGATCATGTCTTATTCATCAGATAAACTTTATCACTATATACACCTATGCTATTTCAAGAAATATGGGTTAAAAAAAAAAAAACAAACCCACAAGACATTTGGAACCTAGCCTGAAACTCTCTGAAGTCAATGAAAATATTTCCATTAGCTCCAGTATAAGCTGGATCAGATTCAAGAGGTCCTGTTAACAAAAACAACCATGATAAAATAATAAAGACTGCATCATAATGTAATCACTCAAGGGGGCCAAATTAAGATCACAGAGGTGACCTAAACTGTTGTATTTCCTCATGCTTTTGAGCACTTGATTTTGCAACCTGAACATTTTTTACATAGCTGTTTTTAGAGTGGTACTGGCAGAGTCCCATTACACTGCAATGCAAATCAGCAGATGTCTAGCTTTTAAATTTTATCTGTTTGTTGGTTTGTTTTTTTAACAGGCAACAGCCTTTCCTGCAAGTCACTGTATCTGCAGAGTGACTTTTTGAGCAATAAAAGCATTATAGACACATGAAGCAAAGCTCTTCAAAGTCAGATATAATTACACTTTCTATGAGGTACTTCATGGAATATTTATTTCCATTATTATTGGAATTTAAGTGCATTGCTTATTGACAAAATGAAAGCTATGTCAAATATAGAACTGCACAGGGGAATACACTGGAATTCTGGAAATGTTCAATCTAATTCAACATTTTTGCCATACATGTATTAGGAACAATCCCAAGTGCAAAAACTAATGTCTCTGATGTAAAACTGTCTTCCAAAAGTTTGAAAGTCTGTCATCTTTCTCCATATACTCACTTCATTAAATAGTTTACAGCTTGCAAGGGGATCACAATCTTGGAGTAACAAAATGACTGTCCTGTCAGATTCAGACAATAAAACAACCAGATTGTTATATGAATGTTTTCTCAGAGACTGTTGCTGCAACACGTAATAAATACAAATATTGAAACACCTGCATGATAAACATAATACTTTTAACAGATGTTAATCCCCCCTGAATGCAACCAGTGGATTTAGATCACATAAATGCACCTTGCCCCCTTCAGGTCTCCCTGGAAAATTACCAATCACATGATTGCTTTCTGACCAACTGCTGACATCTACATGCATGGTTTTGCTTTTCAGCTCTTCTACTATGAACATTTTAAAAACAATCAATAAATATATAAAAAATTAATCAATAAATATGTATGTGTGACACTGAAGCTCATCTACAATTCAGGTTACTTGTCTGCTGTCAGCATGAATTGGTTATATCATTTTCAGAAAAGAGTGTTTCATGTAAAAAAAAACCAATACCTCTTTTCTCAAAATCCTGGCATTCCTCAGCCATGGCCAACAGAGCAGAATGCTTCCCTCCACTTGGTGGGACATAGTTGTTCTGTCTCAATACCCTCTGATCACACACAGCTTCTGTTGATTTCAGCCAATTTAATGGAGGTTCAGCATCTTTGAAAATTAGCTATTAAACCTATCAAAACACTGCTGAGGTTTTGATAACCCTAGCAGTGAAGCACACACTTAAAAATCATTGGCTTAAATTAAGCACCTGCTTATGCACTCTGTTGGAGAAGAGCCTGAATTTATATCTGTCTTTTCATCCCCAGAAAGTATTTGAATGTCTTTTCATGTAAAAAAAAACCAATACCTCTTTTCTCAAAATCCTGGCATTCCTCAGCCATGGCCAACAGAGCAGAATGCTTCCCTCCACTTGGTGGGACATAGTTGTTCTGTCTCAATACCCTCTGATCACACACAGCTTCTGTTGATTTCAGCCAATTTAATGGAGGTTCAGCATCTTTGAAAATTAGCTATTAAACCTATCAAAACACTGCTGAGGTTTTGATAACCCTAGCAGTGAAGCACACACTTAAAAATCATTGGCTTAAATTAAGCACCTGCTTATGCACTCTGTTGGAGAAGAGCCTGAATTTATATCTGTCTTTTCATCCCCAGAAAGTATTTGAATGTCTTTTCATGTAACTTCAGTTTCTACAAATAGTTCTGTAGCCATGTGAGCTTGCATAGCTCATCTGTATTACCACTGTTACCAAAAATGACAGTATGCATTTCCACTGTAGTGAGGGGCATTACTCAGTGTTAAGCTATCCAACCAGTAAGGTCTGACCTACTTACATAACTGAAATAACTGGGAAAAAAAAAAAAAAAAACAAACTGAAGTAATAATATAAACTTAATATAAAATAATAATATAAACTTAAATAACTGAAAAAAAGCAATTCTGAAAGTAGAAAATACCAACAAATTATTATTCATAGAAACACAATGTCAAAGGAAAACCTGTAGACTTGATTTCATGCCTCAAATCAATAGCTCCACTAATTCAGAGACCGACATACAAGGAGGAACAGAGTCAGAACAGAGATCAGTGCAACAGAAAAATGCCAATCCATCATAGAAAGGCAAAAATTTGCTTTCAAAATTGACAGGTAAACAAAGGACATTTCATAACAGAATTGGTATAAAATAATAACTTGTTCCATCACTATGCACCACCCAGGGAGATCTAAGTTGACAAAAACGTGAGATGAGCATAGTATTTCAAAACACAGAAAAGTTCAACTGGTGAAGAATTTCCCCAGAGCAATTTGTGGATGTAGATCAGGAGAAACAGATGCAGAGGAGTAGGAAGTAGTAGAAGTGTTTGACAAATGGCTTCAGTGAATCTCCAGAGCTTCTCTTGGTGACAAAGGAAGACAAATTTACATCGTAGATGCATGTTAGAGAAGAATAACCATCACTATCAAAAATCAAGACTCAATTTATTCAGCTCCAGTTGTACTCTTGATGAAATAATTACAGAAAAAAAAAATGTGGTTGGTCATAATAATCAAGAGGAACCACCAAGAAGATGTATTGTTTGGAATACAACCAGCTATGGGGAGATAGCTGTTGAGTGCTCTAAGACAGAGATGGACCAAGGAAAGTTTCCAAACTGTTACAATTCAGATATGAATAAATGGATTTACTTGCTTCAAGGCAAAGAGGAGGATTTTCTCACTACATCTAGTTAATACTGCAATTACTTGCCAAAAGATGAGGACACGGTGCATAGCAAAAGCTTTTCTTTTGACTGTGAAGAGAAAATCTCAGCTGATTCTCCCACTTTTTAGGATTATTAAAACAGGAAAAGATGGTATTACATAAAAATTGCTCCATCTGAGCCAATGTGGTCAAAAGAGTAAACACACTGTTTGGTTGGATACATAATGGGCTAGATGAGAATGTGGACTTTTCTAAGATAACTGTTATGGTATTCAGCAGCTGTAATAATAATTCAGCAACTGTAATAACCTGTGCATCACTGTTCACCACATTTTTAAAGGCTATTGCAGAATTAGAATTAGCTGTTCATTAACAGTTCTACGTATTGCTGTTTCCAGGAAAACTCTCATAAGAAGAGGAGTTGGCAAGATTCTTTATGATCAAAGAAAGATGCTGACAAATATATCAATAAGATTAACTAAAAAAACCTTGGGGCCTTGTCTCATACAAGATAATAAGAAAAGGTTCAACGAAAACAAAATGTAGCAAATTCAAAACTGGGGAAGGGATGTTTTTTCTATTATTCACCCATACTTAGACTGATGAGTGACTCTAAGTTATAGAAAGACTCAAAAATCATTTCATCTCTTCTGTAGTTAACAAGAGTTTCAATAATTGTTATATAGAAAGCCCACTCTTTATTCAAAGAAATTTTTCTTCTCTTTTTCTTTTTTTCCTTTTTTAGTTTAATCTCAATTTTTAAAACTAAAACAATAGGCTTAGAGCAGGGAAAATAGACCTGCTTTGATGCAGCTTGTTCTAACCACTTCCAAGAGTTGATCAGATGCAGTAGTTATTTACTCTAGTTTCAAGACTAGTTTTTGGGCTGCTACATCTATAGCAGACATTTTCATGCTGCTTCTGTCTGCTGTCAAAAGTTTAGTGTCTTGGCCCCTGTCTGTCTTCACTGCTGTTACCAAAATACAGGGAATGAAGAAGTCTGGTGTCTGGACACATATATATCTTAGTTCGGCCAGGACTGTCTCTTCTATTCACTATAAAGCCACTTAGTTCACTTCTGAAATTCTAAGTACATTCCAATTGATAACTACATGAAAAGTTTTCTATAAACTAATAGAAAAGTTACTCAGCAATTTTCTCATACCACCACCTAGGTATAAAGTATTTGTTCTTTGACCCACTGTCAGATTCCCATTAGACACTCTGAACCCACGTTTCAGCCTAATCTGAGATCATGCCTTCCCTTGTGAGGCAACAAGGCTTTAGAATCAAAGTCAGGTGGATGGCAGTGCCATGTTGCAGTTTGTCCTTGCATGGAGAGGCAGGGATGTGGATAGCTTGGAGGGTTTTCAAAACTGGCTCCCATGGGTGGGACATCCCCAGGCCCCACACTGCTGTTCAGAGGAAGCTGAATGCAGAGCACCTTATTTCATGGCCGTAAAAATATCTGCTGCAAAAGTATCCCAGGTTTGTGCTTTAAAAATAATGTCACTTTGCTTTAACACACAGATTTTCTGTGGCTTCTGTTGCTGCAAACGGTGCCATCAGTGAGTTGGGGGTCTCTGCTTAGGCCTGCATGTGTCCCCGCAGTGCCTGGGCACACACAGGCTCAGCCAAGCTCACCTGATTACTCCTCTCCACCTTTTAACAGCTGAAATACTTACCCGAGGAGACTGCAAGTGACTAGCATAAGCAAAACCAAAAAGGACCAAGGCTCCCTTTGCCATCATTGGTGGACGATGTGCTGCTTGGGTCTTTACTCATTTGTGCAAGCTCACACCCAACTGGGCATTGTGGCTCCCGCTTGCCCAAGCCACTGAGGTTCCTCTGAGCTTCATTAATCTCTTGCATTTTAAAACTAAAACCTTGAAGCCTTCCTTGTGCAGCTCCTCACACTAGGCACGAGTTCCCTGTAAGAGTCTCCAGCTACAGCATTATCAGTGTTCATGAGACCTATCAAAACCATCTCACCTCTCTGAATACAGGTGCACAGACACCAGCATGGGTCATGCTCACCAAAACTGTTTGCCTGGTCTCTTCTGGCTACTCACATTTGCGTTTATCTGTTTTCGCTCATCTCACAACTGTTAAGGCTTCCAGATGATCGTTTTCTTCTGTTTGAAGAGGGTAATTGTGCCAGGTGATACTGCCATGCAGCAATATCAGGGGGAGGGAACTACAGTTAAGATGATGATTAACAACAAGCAAATATCCCTCACAAGTTAAAAACAACCTTAATTATTTCTAATTCTTAAGCCCTGTTTTTCACATTATATTTATGCGCTAAGGTTTTAGCTGAACTTAGGTTATTTAGGCCTTTCTGAAAAGTCTACACTTTAACGGGTTGGGATGACTAAGCTGCAAATGAAATTTCAGTAATTAAAGCACATGTAAGGAGAGGTGTTTCATTTAGGTTTTTGTTTGTTTGCTTTCATCTAAAGGTCTCCACTGTTTTTGTATCTATTCTATAAACAGAACAATATAAAATCATCTAGTCACAGAAGAAATTAAAAGTTGAATGATTCGTTATATTTATATGACCCTAAAACATGTTGCAGAATCGTATTTATTAGTCAGAAAAAAAAAAAAGGAAAAAAAAAAACAACACAACAACAATAAAACAATAAAACACCTTATTGAATAGACGATTATATGGTAGTATAAAAATCTGCCTTCCAGTGGAATCCTTTGGCCTGCATATGTACAATACTATAAATCTCACTAAATATTTGTTTCAGAAATTATCCAGAAGGATGGACAGATTGATTTTCCAGACCTAAATCATTTCAACACCAAATAGTACTCTGGAGAAAACTGTTTCTCTTCTTGTTTGCAGACACATTAAGATCACACACTGAGCTGCAGCAGTTCAGCTTTCTGGTCCTTTTGCTGGCTTGATAGTGACAAGATGGAAAAGACACAGCTTTGAGAGACTACTTAAATAAAAGCAAATTTTCAGAACTAATGAATGCATTTCATTAATTCTGTACTTAAAAACAGACTGAATTTCTAGCCTGTCGATTTTCATGACTTTGAGAAGCTGAAGAAGGATAAAACCAAAGCGAATAGAAGTTTTTCATAAACTAAAATATCTTGCAAAGGTTTTGTTTCTTTAGAAAATAAAACACTTTCTACTTTTTTTTGAAAAAAAAAACTTAGCAAAACCTGTATTTTTCTAACAAACCTGTCAGGTCAGCATTTTGCAAAGGAAAATTTTTCATCTGTAAGAATTTTAATTTGTAAGGTGTTTATAATTTAATACCTCTCTTTAATGGTGTTCTGATTAATTTCTCAAAGACATTTTATGCTCTGTTTTGAATTCACTCTTTCAATAGTTTCTATGGCTGTGATTTTTTTAAATGCTGTAATATGTGTTTCTTCAACTGAAAATAGTATTTTTTTTCCAAATGCACTGAAAAGATACCCCATCTGATACACCTTTCTATTAAAGACAATACATGCATAGGATTTAGGCACTTAATACTGTGCCTTTAATTCACTGGTGAAAGCCTGGTGCCATACTTTTCCTGTTTGTACTGCAGTCTCCCACCCAAAGTATGATGCTTGCCAAGGACGATATTCACAGATTTTTAACAGCAGAAAGAAAAAAACCTAGATTACATCAGAGCTCATTAAAAACTGAAAAGTAAGGAGTGTTTTCTCTCACTTCTGTCATTCATAACATGGATTAAATACAATTATGTATGTGTGCACTTGTCAATAACACTTTACAACTGCAGTTTTACCAGACTTCTAAGGCTCAGAAGTACTGATTCAGTTTAGGGTGGTTTTATGTAGGTTGATCAATTTCAACGATTGATTTTTAAAATGTGGGGGCCCGATTCTTTTCCATCTCAGAGAAAGATGAAGAGTTATCTCCAATATTGTCAAGTATGAACATATTATACAGCTGTTATGAGAACAGACTTGGACCCATTATCATGTCTGCTAGATTAAATTCTTCTGAAAAGTGAAAAGTTAGGGCTCAATATACCTTTTCTAGGGATTTTTCTCCCTTTAATGCAGATATCCAGGTAGAGCACTATGTAAAGGACACTGATGTCTGTACATATATTTTAACATTCAGTACTATGTAAGTTTAGTGTGAAATGTCTTTTTCTTCATGGAAAGAAAAAGAAACATCACTTTAGCTGGCAAGTCACTTCTTCATCTTCAAAAGGTTTTCAGGGTTGAGTTGTTTGTTGTTTGACGGGATTTTTTGACAGGCTTAGGTTAAGAGAATAACAGGAATAAATGCCTAAAGAGAAGTCTCCTTGCAAGTGCAGTGTAGAACTGTAGAATCTATAGAAAAGGGAAAAAAAGAGGCATTTCCAAACACAGCTACATCCTCTATCATTTACACTCTAAGCCTCTTTGGATTGCAAATAAACAAATAAGCCTCTTGTATTTAGTCCTACTTCTGAAAAAGAGCTAGTATCATTTTGAACGACCCTAAAAGCCATGTGGAAAGGTAAATGTTATGCATCTTTAAAACAAAACAAAAAAAAAGTCAACACCTATTTGTCAAAACTCTCATTTCCTATTAAATAAATGAAATTGAATTGTTGCTGTTACAGTGGTTTAGTAGGTTTCTCCTCTTCTAAATGAACACAACCTGCTGGATCCAGCAAATTCATTAAAAACGTGCTTTTACAGTGTAGAGGGCTCTAGGAGCTGCACAAACCCATCAGACTTTATGAGTTTTCAGACCAGTTTCATTCACAGGGTGCGAGTGAATATCTCCCAGTTCCCAGAGAGCCTCCCTTCACAAATAAAAAGAACAGAGATAAGTTGAGAGACATGCAATGTAAGCATAAAATGTAATTAAAACATACTTGCATTCTCAGTCTATTGGAGCTGCTGATCTTATTGATTAGCAGTTCTTCCACCTATGAGTCCTCACAGAGAGCTGCTCACAGGGGGATCTGAGCCTAAAATCACTCGAGGATTCCAGTGAGCAAATACTCAGATGTAACTCAACATAGACCCAAGACCAGCAAACCTACAGCATGAAATGACAAAACCTGTGTTACTTTAAAGCCATGAAGTTAAAGGGATCATTTACATATATGTTAAGTGCATACTATATACACTCACTGAATCAATGTTGGCATTCTTTTTACATGCAGGAGGTTCAAAAATGAAGGCAAGGAGACTAGGCTACTAAGCACAGGTTTCCTCCACTTGATATCTGCAAGATACTCTTTGTGGCCAGAAAGTGAAAATAAAAACCAGGTAAATTCTGTGTTGCTGCACTAATATCTGACAGCTGACCATAATTTTCCACTTACATCTCAGTTCACATAAGTGTTAAATATCAGTCCTGCTGGTGTTTTATGAACTTTACTCATAACGATTACAGATGGTACTAAAAACAAGTCTATTGTTTGGTTCTTTACACTCCTTTACTTGTACATGTGGGTTATACATCTGTAGGAAAAGCATGCCAAGGTAAAACACTGTAGGCCAAAAAAATGTAGAAAACAGGTGCTTGAATATTCAAATAAAAATGGGCTGACCATGCAGTACAAGATGCTCCTGAATGCTCATGTTCACCTCCCCCATTTGTGTGTGACATTTCTGTATCATACGAGTCCATTGTCCTACACTGAGTCTTCCTTTGTACAGCAGCTCTCCAGCCAGTGCCAGGAAAGCTATTGGTGAATCACCCAAAATGCCCATACCATATGATGATGGACTTAACAACTGTTAAATCCTTCCACATGCTTTCCCCATTACCCCAAGATGAAGTGTCCTAGAGTCTTTTGTCTCTGTTTATGGAGACGTGGAGCAGGTTGTTGCCTTCATATCCTCACAATAAGTCTCTCCCATCCTCCACAGGATGCATCTGATCTAGGAAAAATACCTGTGTCCCTGCTAAGCATTGTGAAGGGAGGGGGCAATGAGAGAGTTTCCTCCTCCAGATCCTTAGTTGATATTTCAGATATTCAGTTGCCAAATTCTAACATCTCTGCTTCCCTAGAGACTTTGAAAATCTGTCTGGATCTGTTCCTGTGTGGCCTGTCCCAGGTGATCCTGCTCTGGCAGGGGGGTTGGACTTGATGACGTCCAGGGGTCCCTTCCAACCTCTACCATTCTGTGATTCTATGATTCTATAAAGCTCTTCCTACACTTCTTTATGTACCAGTCTTCAAGGGTAATCACAGTATATGCCTGGAAAAATGCAGTTACAAGGGAAATCTCGTACGTGGGACTTTGGCTTGTAGTTGGGATGACAGCCTGTTTTGACATGTTTGGAGGAAGTAGACTCACTCTGAAGGGTTTTGTGCTGGTTCAATGCTCTGCCTCCCCATCTGTCATGTATCTTCCACATCCCACCACACTTTGCTACCCAAGGTTGACACTTGCAATTTTTTTATGCAATCTGTTCACATAGGATTTATTTTCCCCTGGTCCATTCCCAAACAGAAGACTGGGACACCTCTCAGATGGACTTGCCATCCTCATTTTCCTGAAACGGGAACTGTGTGCAGCTCAGGCACACACTAACAGATTTCTGTGTGGTTTCAAGAAATTTCATTCCAAGACTTTTTCACACTGTAAGTATGTTTAAGATTTCATGAATACTTCAGTGGTTATTAAAATCAAAACCCTACAGATAAGAGAATTCAGATAGCCACCAATCAAGTTAAACGCCAAACACACAGAAGAGATCCACCCAGGAATTTTCGGGTGCATGGATGTATGCCTTCATACACACCTACCAAGGAATGTTTTACATTCCCAGCTCTGAAAACCATGCCCAGCTATTTGTTTGCACATATATGGTCATGGACCTCCTCACAGCACAAACAGTTGTATTTGCAGGATGAGCCTTGGACACTAAATTTTTTTCCAGTTCCTGTCTTCTCTATCCTAAGCTATTTAAGTTTTAAAAGTTCTTGACTCTAATGATTTTTAACTTCTATATGAATAATTTCACCACTGTAGCAAATGTTTCCAATATTTTTTTCAAACACAAACCACTAAGCAATCTTTGTATTTACTATGCTTTTCTTTAACACATAAATCAAAAGACAATAACGAGCCTAATGTCAAAGAAATTTTTTGACACTTCATACATTAAATAAAAGCAGCCGATAAACAGTTTAGATTAAATTATGGCTTGAAATGTAGTTCCCAAGAGGACTGTGTTTCATAAATTGTTTTTATACTGCTTCTGTCATTGTTGATTTGAGATATGCACGAGACACCCACAGTCATTACCAGTGCTACCATTACTTAACCTGCCTTTGCTCTGACTGATATTTAGACACATGGAGACTACCAAACATCTATTTCTGTGAAAAATGCGTTGTTTGGTTGTCATCACATGTGTAGCATGTTGCCTTCTATTTGAAAGCTTGACACATAATAAAAAAATTGGAAGAAAATCAGCCTTTAAGTTTTGACTCTGCCTGAATCCCAGAAGCTTCTGTAACTACTTTGACTATTCAAGTGGAGGGCAATTTCCGATCTGTAGAAAAGACATTTAGTATTTGATTGGTAACTGACATAATCTCATTGATTTACAAAGGTGAACCATTTCAGGCTCATCAGTTCTTTGTTGCATCACATCTTTCAAACCACTTTGAAAGACATTCTTTCACATTTACACTTCATTTTTTTTTCTATAGCTAAATGTGACCACACAGACCACGGCTTCAAAGACTCTGGTCTGTTTATTGCCAGAGTATTTATATTTTGTCAGAAATTAATATGCCAGTGTTCACCTTATTCATGGAGAACGGAGGATAGCTTGTGTGGAATTAATCATTATGATCTACTGCAAGGTTCAGAGCAAGAGCTTAATTTCTTATGCAGTTCTGGTGGAAGTGTTTTTCAAAATACTCGAGATTATGTAACATTGCACTTTTCACATTAAGGTTTTGGTCCTTCAAAATTGCACTCTCCTTGGAAACATTTTCCTCTTATAGGAACAGAATGGTTCATTGAACCGTGCCCTCCGTTATTCCACCAACGAATACTTCAGAACAGAGTTAAAAGAGAGCTAAGAGTTAACTCGAGCATTCTCTGTAGAAATATTCTAATCACAATGAATTATAAATAAAACATCCAGGGACAAAACGAGCAAAATGATAAATTTATTAAGTGTACCTCTTGGGTTTCTTATAGGTCAAGGTACCCTCTCTCTACAAGCAAAGGTGGCAAGCTTCTCAAAGTGCCCTTAATCGTTATGCTAACTATGTGACAGCACATTTGCTGAAAGCTATACAAATGGAGCATTGTACCTGAGTAGCAACTATATCCTTTCAGCACAAACAAAACGAAAAGATTTTAAGACAGACTTTATGCCCTCATGAGCAACTAGTCTTTAAAGAGTATACATCCTTAGCATGATGAAGTATGTGCAAGCCAAGCTCTTAAAAGGGGCATATATGAAAGAGACTCTACATAGCCCAGCAGATTTCCTATTTGCTGTGCTTTCAGTTCACTCTCCTAACACCTCTATACAGAGATTTCACAGCAATACACATTCATTTGAAGAAACAAATGGGTCTATCCCAAATAAAGCATAAATATATATGCTCACTCCTCTGCTCATGACATTTGTTACCATTGCTTTGTAGGGAATGGTGTAGCTAGCAGATAGCACAAATTTTTTTTCCTCATAACAATTTTTACTAGTAGGTGCCACTGACACTGCAGAAAAAAAACAGAAGCTGGCCAGCAGCTAGCAGGCTAGATTTGTAAAGTGAGCAAGAGTGTGCACACTGTGCTGTGGAGCCAAACTGAGAAGTACAAACACCTACTGCGCTCATACAAATAATGAACTTTTCATCGGGGAGATTCACACCAATAAATTGGGTACATAAGCATAACACATGCAATTAGCTTAGAAAAAAATAACCAGAAGTGGAAAACTTAACCTGTACTATTCATCAGGGAAGGTTGACGTTGACTGTTTTTTTGGTTTGTTTTGTTTTGTTTTTCTATTTTATTTCCTTATTTATTTTAAGTATAATGGAAAGGCTGCTGCTTTACTTCCAATGACATTAAAGCATATAATTCATTTCCCTGAAACCACAGGTTTTTCCTTATTTTCTTTATTTTCTTTCTTGTTACTTTAGGGGTTTTTTTGGGGGGGGGTGGGGGACGTGGGTGTAAAACTAATCATCCAGTGAAGGATTTATCCTTTTATGGTATGAGCAGTAGAGCTTGCCTTTGGGCTGTGTCCAAAGAAAAAATCTCCAGAGAAGAAATGTATTCCTGGAGGGCCATTAAACTTGCACTCAGCATTAGCATTGATAGTATGTTGATCTAGCTTCTGTCCTCTCTAGTACCCTCATTAAAGCACCTAACAACCTTTCCTTCATCAGATCCCACTCCTTTTTACTGAAATCCCTGCTACCTTCAGCATGTGGGATTAAAGTCTTCTTCTTGAACCTTTGAGCTTCTTAGAGCTTTCTTTGCTCTTCTCCCTCATAACCAAGTAATTCCTCTCCTCCCTTCCTCCTCTTTTCTTTCTTCCTGCAAAAAGAAAGATCCATTATGAGATACAGAGCATATCTAGACCAACATTGTGTTTGGTGCTTCAGAGCAAGAAGCAGGAGAATTTTAGCTGCCTCATATCTAAGCCAACGATTCAGAACTCCTGCTCGTGAGCACAGCCTAATGCTGGATGCTCCTAAATTCAACCAGCACAAAGTCCACCGTGGACGTGAGTTTCTCCTCTGCCTGGCCTTCTGGACAGAGCAATCAGTAAGGGCTACTTAAGAACCAGGCATCAGCCTTTGCCCCTTCAAGAAGCACTGAGAATATGTACAGGAGGGAAAAAGACGTATGAATGAGACCAATAGCCCTGGACTCTCAGGTTTGGTAACACTGCACACTCGCAGGACTGACAAGGTCAATCCCCAGTCTGACAAAGTCACAAATATATCCTGGAGGGAGCAGAGTTCAGTCTGCACCCAAAAAGAATGAAGTTAGCTGGCCCACTAGGTTGCTGTTGCAAAGGCAATGGGAGCTGATCACAGGCAGGACTGGTGCATGGGAATAAGATTAACACGGGTGGCAGGGGATAACCCTGCATTGCTTTTGGAAATTAGATGTGAACAAAAGTCGATATGTTACGTCTCTATATTATCCCCGCTGCTTTGTCATTTTTGTTTATTATTCCATTACATTCATAGTTATTTGTCATCTCTATTGTTCTTTCTCCTATATGGTTTTCTCAGGCAAAACATAACCCAAAACTCAGATCCAATCCCTCTGTCTTTCCTTGTGACTACCTAAAGCTTTCTCCAAACCTCCTGACTTCACCTCCCTTCAGTATATACAACCCCTCACACTGCAAATTATCACGGCTACCCTGCCTGGTAATCAGTTCTTCTGAGTTTTCCAGACAGGGTCATCTGCATGCCATTTTCCGGGCTAGGTTTCTAGCATCAGATGAAGTATGCAGAGCATAACCCTGCACTGGAGTGGAGCTGAACCTCTGCATTTGACAGCATCCTGCCATGGCTTAGAGCACAGCTTCCCGACAACAGAAAAGCAGCCTGCTAACAGCCCACCTCAGCTCTTAACTTAAAAGGTTAAGAATCATTTGTTAAGATTTCTTCTTAGCACACTTAAGGATTAATTATTGCCAATGGGCTAAAAAAAATAAAAATATTAGCCGCAGAAGAGGTATTCTAAATTGTTTTCTTTTGATGTCAGTTAACGATTTAATTTTTTCACGGGCTTATGAGAAATGGACTGCTTATTCTGCAACAGGTATATAAAGTGACTTGCCTATGTGTGGAACACACAGAAATAAAAGACTTTTTACATAGTCAAAGTACAAACATGCCTGACCTACATTTGGTGTGTCCCTTGCCTGTTCTTCCCGTGTGAGACTTAGTGTGGCATTACCTACTTTTATTTTTAAGGGTTTTTAATGATTATTATTTTTTTTAGAAAAGCAATGAGGAATGTGGTCACATTCACAGCTAAAACAACCTCTTTTTATTCTTGACTGCTTTAACCCTGTCCTCTAAGAACAGTCCCTTGAGCCAAGGTTTATAGTCAATCAACAAAAAAAAAGTGGGGGGTCCATTACCTTCCCCTTTTAATTGTAGGGCAGGGGCCTTTAACTTTCCACGAGGCTTTAGTAAGAATTTCTTCTGGGCAGAATTTCCTTGAACCTGGTAATCAAGACCACAGGATACGTGTTAATTGCCTTTGACATGCAGAATTATCTGCATTTACCCAAGCTAACAACACCACTCCAGACATACTGGTTTTAAAACAAACGGGTTTAAATCATCTGTAAAATCAATTGTTATTCAAATAATGCAAAGACTGACAAACACTAGAGAAGCTGAAAGAAATTAAGAAAAATATGCAACTTTGTCCTTAATTTGCCCTGTTTGAATTCTATTCCCTGGAAGACTGACCAACAAAGCTTGGGAAATCACTCCTGTTTATAGCTCTGTTCTACTAATGCACAATTACATTGATTAAACATCAAGTTCCAGTCTTAATTCTGAAGGAGCTTACATCACTGGGCTAAAGTCAATAATCTTAATGATATGTATAACATTTTCATTTCCCTGAACCTGTTGTGGTTTGTTGTTGTTTTGTTTGTTTGGTTTTGTTTTTTTTTCTTAGGGTATAGCTGTATAAAATGTTAGAAAGGAAAAGGAAAGAAGCGCCTTGTGGAAAGCTAAGGCTAGAAATGCCTCGGTACAGTGGTTCTGAATTAAAGCATCTGTAAGCATTTTTAGAGCTTTAACAATTTTTTAAGTGTTTGTGTAACTTCTACTTTGAAAGAAAATAATAGCTGGTAAATGTTAACTAGATATTAGTAAGTTTAGTAGACAAAACACTTTGACAGAGTTGCGTTTAATTTTGTCTTTATAATTTATCCACTAAACAGGAAGAGGTTGATTTAAATAATATCCATTGCTCAAAATTACTTGATTAATATTTTCTTAAAATTACTTGATTAATATTTTCTTAAAATTCAGAACTCATTTTCATTACCCATTACTTAGCATGTTTATCACATGTAGCATTTAAAAGTCAAAACTCAAAGCTAGAGTGGTTGGGCATCAATCATATTTTCACAACCAAGCTATATAACTTGATAAGAATAACATCTTTTAGTTTTCTAATTTATTCTATTTGCTAAAGACTCCTATTTGTCTTTGCTCTGTCCCCTCATTCCCACCTAACTCTTCATTCTTGGTTTATGTTATTCTTGTGGTGCACAGGCATGAATGTTCCATATTTTATACTGCAACAAGGCTTCACTTAGTAGCATTACTATGTCTTATTTCTTCAGTAGTAATAACATGCCCTGATAAGGTGATAAAGGTGTTCAGAATTAGTTTGTTCTGATATAATTTTGACATTCTGATCCAAAATGTTGTGAACATTCAATAATACTCACTTTAATAAAGCTGTCTTTCAGCAAATATTCCATTCTTTGTTAAAACATCCACTGGGAAATGACAGCTCAGCGCTGAGACAGTGTAATGGGTCTGTATGCCTCTATAGCCACAGCTTCCATCCAGAGTCCATTGAAGGAGAATTAACAGGCTCGATATTAATTCATGCAAAAATCAAAGCAAATAATCATTAAAAAAAAAAAAAACAAACAAAAAAACAAACACCAAACACATGGCAATAATAGTTAAACCTTGCTAATTATTATCACACTGCACTGTCCTACCTGGTGTCTTTTCTCCTGCTCTAAATCAACTAGATGGAGGACGGTATCCTTCCTGCTCTTTCTCTGTGTCTACCACACTGTATCATTTCACTGTGAATGGTGGCAGCTGAAAGCCTAATGAATGAAGATCAAACACATAGTGAAGATGACAGTATGAAGATGACAGAACAGTGTGAAGCTGAAGATAACAGGACAGTGAATTCAAGCAAAAAGGTTTAGAAGTGAGGTAATATTTCTGAGATTATTTTTTTTTAATCAGAAAATCCTGTTTATTACCAAAAATAAAATGACTGTAAGGTAAGAATGTGAGTGGGTTTAGGCACAGAATTGAAGCATAAATAAGAAAGGATGTAAATGCCTCCTAAACTGCATTAGGCTCTGCTGGGGTCCTGCCCTTGGGATGATCAGCCTCACCAGGAGCTGGCTTGGCAGGACACCCCTAAGCCCTGGTGAGGATGAGTGCCTTCTCTTGCCACTAGAGCTTTCCAGCCCTAGCTGAGCTCTGCGCTCTGATCTTTGATCATGTTTAATTCATATCAAAAGCAGACAGACTGCCCTGACACGCTGTGTCAGCATTGGTAGAGCTGTCTGGGAAAGGTGGTGGCAGCACCCACCTGAGAACAGGAGGGGCAAGGGGAGCAAGAATAGACTAACAGACTTTGCATATTTTGCCCACTTTTCCCCATTTTTTACTTCCTCTCTCATGATGTAGCTGCCTGACCTGGCAGCTCCTTGTTTCACTGCCTTCAGATGTCTCTAATCTTTCTTTTGAAGCTGTGATAATCATGCCATGAATCATAGCAGTGATGAGACACAAGTGCAGAAAGACAGAACAAGAAGTCAGGCTGCCAGTCCTGCTCAACAAAGAGCTCTCCCAGGTCAGAGGTGGCTATGCTTTTCAGCAAGGCAAAACTAATGGATGAATCCTTCAATTAAAAGCAGAGATAGCTCTCTGGATCACAGTGCTTAGGCTAATAATCATCTCGCACAGTACTGGAACCTCTGCCTTCAAGACCTAGGGTTTGGTGCCTCAGGTGACCCCAGCAGAAGGTGACACAGTCTTCACCTCCTGCCAGAAGTCCAGACATTACTGCGTTTGTTTGGCCAACTTCCTATTCAGCCATAATCCTGAGGGTTTATCCTTCCACAGATTTGGTAGATGCAAATAAGAGGTTATAAAAAAAAAATGGTTCCAGATCCATCTGCATCTTGCAGCTTTTGTTATTTCAGCACACATCCTTGAAGGGTATAGGTAGGTGGATTCTACCTGTCTGTTGTCATGTACAGTAATGCATGACTTTGCACTGTGGTGACTGTAGTTATAAATCGAGGGCTGAATTTCTTGCAGACAGTAGAAGCATTTTAGAGGCACAGTGAGTGGCACAAGGGTAACAAACATTTGCAGAAGAGTTTGCTACGTGTAAAGTTGTGAGAAAACACTTCCAAACTGTAACTTCCATTATCAATCAGTTCTCTTCATTTGTGTCATCAAAGTTCAAGGATAAAGCAACTGGAATAAAAACAAGCAATATATACATTTTACCAGTGTTTTATATTCAATTAAATATCTTTGCTGCTATTTACATAGTTGAATGGCACTACGTTTGCACCGTGCAATTTCATGTTATTTCTATGTAAATATTTCTTTAAAGCCAGATGTAAGTTCAAATTATTTGTGAAAGAAACACTGAAATAAAATAAACTTCCATTTGGGGGTGATCACAAATTACTCTAAAACCGAAGAGAAAGCTTGTTAAAATACGAGGTGAAAAGCAAACAATATTAAACCAAGCTGAATAAATGAGGAAAACTAACACACAAGGATGCCTTTAAAAAAGGTTTACATTATTGCAATAGATTCTGAGGATTACAGGTAAATTAAAATTCAATGGGAGTTTTAATTTAAGCAGCATGAAGTGACACAGTGGTTTAAAATAAAAGCTTATTACACATACGTACAAGGTCTGAAATTCCTGTGGTACAGCTAAAATCAGAATTTAGTCCTCCTTCTTCTAGTTCTAGTTAAATCGTACACGGTAATTTCATTCTTCCATCCTGTTTCCTCCTTGACACACACTGCCAAAGCACACACTGCCTCAGAACTAGGCCAAATTCTACATCATTTAAAAGTAAACTCTGAGAGAAAGAAGAGCATAATCTCATAACCTTCTTTCACTCTTGTCTGACATCATGCTTCTCTCTCAGCTGCAATCTTGTACCTAATTTAAACTGAAAAGTCCTCAGTAGCAACCATTCTTGTATTCCTTCTACATTTTTTTTCAATTCCACAGATGATGTTATGTATAAATAAAAAAAAACAGGTCTTTAAGACTGTATATTTCCAAATTCCACATAAGTCTTGGGGAGCTGCATGCGTTGAGGAACAAAACCTGAATATAACAAAGTCTTCATCGGTTTGAGCTCTTTGGGAGGTATCTTTTCAAACCACTTCATCTGGAACTTGGTAGCTGGCTGTTCCTTTCCGTGTGTCCCTGAACTATAGCATATACATAAACTTCATATGCAGTTTTATACATAAAAGACAACATCAAGCTAGCAAATTAGCTCCTACCTGCTAACTCCATGTAAGTGGAAGGGCAAGACTGGAATTCAAAATAATCTTGATAGAATGGAGAAGTGGTTGAGGGAAAAACCAGAAAGTTATTACATTGTCTGGAGTAATCAACTGCATAAGATGGAGTGATATTAGCTTGGGGTAATTTTTTAGGGAGGAATATACTGGTTATTGTGGGACACAGGCTGAACATAAACCATCAATGTCTAATTGCCATGAATAAAGCAAACATCTAGTAGGAGATATTAATAGACATACAGGCTGTAAGATAAGTGAGTTAAACCTTCAGTTCCACTCAGTGCAGGAGAGGTCTTGGTTCCATGCTGTGCCCAATCTTAGCCACACACTTTCAAGAAAGGTACAGATGAACTAAAGACCCGGCAAAACACATTAGACATTTAAGAAGTGTAATGTAATAAATAAATAAATACATATCAGGTGTAGAAGAAAGAGTGCTAGAGAGGAATATGCTAATCACATATGTCAGAAGTCAGCTATAAAGAAGAAAAAAATAAACTGCTCTCCATGTTGATGGTAACTAAAAGATGTGACAAGCTTCAGATGCAACAAGCTTCAGTAGCAGCAGCAGAAGGCTTAGTAAAGATTCAGGAACAATTTCTGTCAGGAAGAAATAAATATTGAAATAAACCACCTGGAGAAGAAAGGAATCATCTCTGGAAATCTGTGAAAATACTAAACTTTTCCAGGTATGCTGTTATTGGCAGAGGTGAAGTACATACCCCTCCAGACACCATCCAGCCTGGTGTTTTCTCTGGCTTCTTTTAGTCTTCACAGCGCAAGCTGAGATATCATGACAAATTAACCTGAATATTGACATCCTTGGAGCTGAATTTTTCTTTCTGAAAACACTTTGGTTTTGTCTGTTTGAAAACAGAAGAGAAGAGCCACTTTGTCATGTCAACAGCCTAGTCAGAATATTCATGCTGAGGAAAAATAAGTGGGTATTCATTTTCTGACCATGCTACCATCCATCCAACACACTTCTTCAGCTACCTTTCAGTCCCCTGTTTAGGCCCTCTGTAGAGCGTCAGCCCCTGCTCAGATGAATGTTCTCCAGCAAGTGAAGTCACTTGATATCATTTTATTATTAAGGTGCTCTCTCCCGAAGGTGAGGGGTTAATGATACCCACCAAATTATACAGAAATTTCTTTAAGGAAGAGATTCATCTTAGACCAAAAGCTACAGCAAAGAATGACAGTGATTGATCTTCTCACCACTCAGCAGCATCGGCAAAGCTACAAACATATATTGTTTTTACTCCTCTGGGAGTTATTTATTGAGCAAAGGGAGGGTGGATAGCACTTCCTTTGAAGTCAAACATCTTGCTTGGATAAGGAGATATGTTGCATGAAACAAAAGTAATAAAAGGATAAAATGCTTTATTAAATCTTCTTTATCACAATATTGTGTTCCAATAACATGATCTAATTAAAGACATATATGAACCTCTTTTCATCTGAGGATTAGTTCAGAGGCCTTCATTTATTCTGAAACAAACACACTGCTGAAAAGTTTCCAAGATTTCCAGTGATGTATTCTTTCCATTTTCTCTAACAGGTGTTGATGCTTTAACTACCCCTTCAAGATTTGTTGTGGAGTGGGGAAAAAACAGAGTAATTTTTGAAAGGAAGAGATGAATTATTTCATTATTATCAAAACAACAAGAAATATACTGGTTAGCAATTAATTTAGAAAAGCTTCATAAGTTGTATAGACACAGCAGTGTCTGTAACAGTTTGCTCCTAGAGTGAATCTCATTGCTTACAGGTAGTTCATTCCAGCTCTTTCCTTCAAATGCTAGAGGTGTAATATCAGATGGTTTAAAGATTTCACCAAATGACTTTGGGAAAACTGGATTTCTATGCACTTCCCTTAAAATGAATACGACTCCCAAATAAGGTGTGTGGAGCGTGTTACTAATTTTCCTTACGATGGTGCTAGAGGAAAATATTTTGTGGGTTAACAGCCACTACCTTTTTCCTGAGCTACTCCATGAATTTTCTCCCAGTGCATGCAGTTGGCTTAATACTGCAAGAACACTGTTTTACTTACAAAATGTATTTCAACAAAGCTTGTTTCCATTTCCTGGTAAATGTTTGCTCCCATGTTTGGTGTAAAACAATCAAATAAATCCAATATCTGATACTCAATAACAGTTAATTGTACAAACATTAACAATTTGTTTGGTTAGGTGCACTATATTTCAAGTCTCTAATAGTAAGACTTGGATGACAAATAAATCCAGCCATTGCTACCTGCATCTCAGGAACTTTTATGCAATGGAAGTGTAAAGCTTGCATGAGAAGCCTGAGTATGTATTCTGTAGTGGCAGATTTGAAGAGGTTTTGTAAAATGTTTTCTATTGCTCAGAATTTCGTTGAACTAGACATAGAGGAGATTGTTCCCTACTTGGAAACAAACTTTTGATTGAAGGGATATTTCTCTTTTATCTCCATTTATTTTCCTCCTAAATTATTCTCTTCCATTTTGTGCACATAATTCCTTCCTCTTCATCTATAACTGCTTTTGGTTTGCATTCAATAATTGCTGCATTCAACAGCTGTCCCTGTTTACACATAGATTCTTCATCACTTGAGTGCAGTTTTTACTTACTCGTGCTCACAAGACATTCCCAAATCCCTTGTAGCCCTTACCAGCTGTCACCAGTCCTGCCTTAAGTCATTTATGCTTCCTTTCTAATCATGTGTGAAGTGACTGTAGAAAAAAAAGCTTGCCATACATAAATACTTTTGTTCTTACTGATATTAAATATCCAAGATCTCTGTTCCACCTGCGAAGCCCTCTCGGTGGACTCCTCGTAACTGTACATTGTACGCTTGCTTACAGAGCTCAGATTTGACAAACTTAGGACCTCATCCAAAAGCATTTGTTTTATCAGGCCTTTTATCAGCCCTTATTAAGCTATTATTTTAAAACATAAAATGGGGATGCAATATTAAGTCTGGAGGAAGACAAAACCATTTTCTGTGGTATAATATACTCATGTGCTAAGGCAATTGGAGCAATTACAAACAGCTTTTAAGTAATGCAAATTAAAGCTTGCCTACAGAATGTGTAAAGCAAAATAACTTTGAAGAAAAACAGATTAAATGGGCCGTTGAAATCAAAGGAGGGGATACATCTTGGGCAATGGGGAGTTGAATGCTTGTATTTCAAAATGAGATTTTGTACTCGTAATCAAAAGTTAGGCTACGTGTTAAACTTTTTGGGGGAATGAATTGTAAATAGTATCTATATGAGACTAAGAAGGTCATTCTACAGTAGAATAAATGAAGTATGAGCAGAATGGGACATCTATGGTCCATTAGTTTTGATAACTCCAAAAAAAATAAAGCCCAGCAGTATTTAGAATAATACTGAAATAAACTGGTAGATTTAACCTATTATCAAGTAAGTTACAGCACCAGCAATTCCACACTGTTCAGGCCTAAAGAGGTGAAATTTCAGTAAGTCACAGGAAGAACTGGGAGATTTCAGTTGCAAAAAAGAGAGTTCACAGCCATCTCTGACAAACAGGAAGCTTCAGTATCTTTCCTTTTAGATACATAATCATATCTTGTATTCACATTTAAGTTAAATCTTTATTTTTAATTTCTTTTCCTGTGCCCATTACCCTATGTATGTTCTTGATTTAAAGGTATACTCTTGTTCTTAATGAACCTCTCCATAGATCCTGAAGCATAAACCAAGGTCCCTCTCCAAACTTCTACAGAAGGCCCCTTCCAGGTATTACATTGATCATCAAAATGGATCATGTGGCCAAACACTGAAGGACACTGTGCTGTGTACAGCAATCCTGTCTGTACCACTTCTTACCAAGCTGCCATGACTTCATCCAGCTCACCTGATGAACCATCTAGATTTCAACAGAATTGCCTATTTATTTCTGCAAACATTTTACTGTCTGCTAATATTAAAAGACTGTAAGACTTAGTCAGCAAAATGTTAATCAATTACTAACACAGATAAAGAGTTTCCAGCTGGTACTGATATCAATCAGAATGGCAGGTTCAAAGATATCAGAGAACCTCAGTACATTTGACATGTAAATATGGGAACTGCAGTTCCAGGAAAAGTCATCCTATCTCTTGCCAGTACAATTGCTTGTTATACATTTATTACAGTCAGTACCAAATTTACATTTCATTTCACAGATATGTGAAGAAAAACAGCTAACATCTCAAAACTATTCCAACTGTAGAGGAGTAGAGAAATATCTTTCGTTGGGGAAGAGGAAAAGAAACTGACTCTGGTCCAATGAAGGCATAATGAAAGACATAAAAGTGACAACAGATTGAGCAATGGATTAGCAAATCCTGAGCCAAGATTAATGCTGGAAAACAGACCAAAAAGATATTCTTTTGAGGGCATTAAAGACCTCAGTAGCATCTACAATAAACCAGGGTAATTCAGATAGGGATTAAAGCTCAGGGAAAGAAAATAACCAATGTTTCTTAATGATGGAATTCTGGCATTGGATCTTCATCATTGGGTGCACAAGAGTGAAGAAGAGAAGAAAGCAGTCAAGTTCATAACCAGCCTAGAGAAGTAAACATATACATTTGCCTATGTCCTTGTGTACTCAGCTCTCAACACCTCCCTGGAATGCTACTTACATATGACAAAAATGGGAAATCTGTATAGATGCAAATACATCACATTTCTAAAGGCTGAAGAGGAGAAGGATTTTTTATAGGAGCACCAGAAAAGGAGACAAGGCAGATTCTCTGAGACCTTAAAGTATTTTGAAGGACAGGCTTCCCCTCTATAGGCTAAGCAGGGTTCGTTTCTCTTTCAGTGAAGAAATGGTAGGTCAGCTTGCCCAGGAATAGACCAACCATAGGTCTGGGTGCCTTTTCTTTCTCCATGCATGCTGTTGTTTTCTCCAGCAGAAAGATGCTGGTCATTCCAGCACTACCAAGCTTTCAGGTTGCCCTCCGTCTTGCTTGCATCCCAAGGAACCAGTAGCCAGGACAGCAGAAAAGCAGAGCACATACCCAGCTTTTAGCAAAGCAAAGGAAAAGCAGACTTGAATTTCTGGGGAAGCCCACTCAAATGGCTTGGTGCACATCACCTCCTCCTTATCACTGACTGTTGAAGCAGGTTCACAATGCCTAAGAAACTGAGGTGAAAAGATACACAATTTTGTATTCTTTTGTTTTGGACAAACAGAATCTGACTTTTACAAAAACACAAGTCTAATTTAGAACATCATTTACAGAAAAAATAAAAATAAACATAAACCTGTCCATTTACCAGTTTGTAATAACAATTTATGTCTCTTCCCACCTTAAAACTGGCCTTCATATTAAAAAATAAGTTTTTGCTTCACAGAAATTTTCCTTTTTAAATTGTGCTTTCTGGCATCGTTTATTGAGTTCTTTGATGTTGGGCTGCGACTTTAAATCTATGTCATCTTCCTTAGGCTGTTTAGATAAGTGTGGCCTAATAACTTTGCAGTTTTATCTTTAGTAACACAGATAACTATCGCACATTCAGTTTGCTGTTTAGTTGTGAACAACCACAAGATACTATTTTTAAAACTTCATAAAAGCCCTGCAAATAGCTGAAAGCACTTAAAGGATAATACTAGTGGCTATCACTGTGATTGTAAAAAAGGCCTATAAACTAATGTGAGATCTTTTATGTTTTATTATTTCAAAAACAGATCTCAAAGAAAATATCATTACTTCATAAGGTCTCAGCTATTAAATAATCCTACATTTCTGGTGCATTCAAATCTCAGATTTTATTAGTTGGGCTTTTAGTGACAAATTAGGTCCCTCCATTATTTATATGTATTACTTCTAAAAATATTTTGACTTGTAAATCTCTTTACAGACAGTAACAAAAATCTGAGCAGGAGAACTGATACACAGCAAGGCAATTTTAAAATAATGAAGTATTAAGCAGACTTGAATGTTTTACTTTATAGAAACCAAGTTAGAGAGGTTATGAGTAAACTACTGATTGAAGATGAAGTACCAGTAGAGTTATTGCTACAGACCTCTAAAGAGACAGGATTTCACAGAGAGGGGAAGTGTTTGTGGCTTTAGTACCTACAGTTTTCTGACATTAATGCATTTCATGAATGCCTAAGAATTCAAAAAGGAAGATGAATCAAAGGTTAGGTGCTACATTAAAGGTTGGAAGATTTTGTTCCGTGAGGTTTCCACATACTCAATGCCTTACTACTAATAATGTATATTGAATAAGCTCTTCCATATATTTTAAAAACACTCCATGGCACCCATTAATTTAATTTATTACTATTTAATCAGTTAATATTTTTTTTTGTTCTAAGCTTTTTCAGAATAGCTTATGTGAATTAACTGATTCAGTTAGATCAAATTAAAAAAGACTAAGTTCCTATTTTCCCTATCACCATTAATCATTCTTCCTGTTGCAAGTGACCAAAATTACAGTGTGAATAATTAGAGATCATCTCTTCCTGTAATTCTTTCCAGTAATTTGGTCAGGGCCAAGTATGCCAGTTCTGATACAGACTGTCTCAAGTGACAGCTTGGTTTGGGGAATATATCTACTGTGTAAAATTTAGATGTGCTTGTAGAGTGTGAGAGATGCCCACACTAACGTCTAAGCACCCTCTCTGACACTAATGAAGACTCGGTGGTCTCTTCTGATCCTCCACAAAATAACAAGCAGCGAGTTGAGCTGGGAATTATTCACTGCTTCATTTCACAGCGAAGGAAATACTCTGCTGCAATAAATTACCTTTCTACTAACAGTAAGACAGGATAAAATGTGACCATATATACAGCACTCTCGACACTCTGTGAGTTACTCATTTTCTCATGTAAAGATTGAAGAGCTGGTACGATGGAAATGAACGCCTTTGTTTGCTTCGGTCCTAATCTTCATTTGACAAACTGAATGATAATGGTGTTTCCTGGCACCCTCTGGGTTGTTACACTACAGGTTCTGAGTGAGGTTAAACTGGTTAGACCAGCAGCTGGGTAATTGTCAGAAGCACAAGGCAAGTGAAAGACACAGGAAAAAGCATCTCTTGAATTAAGTATAGATCAGTGTAATCAAGTTCAAGTGTATTCAAGCTCAAGTGTATTCAAGTTCAACTAGTAAAGCTTACCAGTCATCATTCACAAATTAATGGGAGAAAGCAGCATCCAGACAACGCGTCCAGCAGAAGGCCACCAAGACTGTTTCTTAAGTCGAAAGATGAGATATTCTGGATACTGTGGAAAAACAAAGATCATAGGAGGACAGTTAAGCACTGGGACACATTGTGCAAAGCGGCTGCGCTGTCTCTGTTCTCAAGAGTTTTCAGGACCCAGCTGGGCAGAGTTCTGGCCCTATAGTTCACTCTGCTTTGAGACAGACTTTGGGCTTGAGACCTCCAGAAATTTCTTCAGCCTTGACTATTCAGTAATTGCAGATGACTGCAGATAGCAGCAATCAGTGGCATCTTGGATTTACAGTGTTCGTGAAGAAATGTCAAGTTGTTTCAAACAACTTTGAAAATAAGAATATGGACCATTAGCTGTGAGACAGGTCAGCTGTTTCACAGATTTTCCATCTCAATGCCAGCAGCTCACTTGTATGTGCAGGAAGAGACTATAAAGCTCTGAAAAATTTAGCCTTGCAAGTATCTGTCTGTCTGTCTGTTGGTTTGCTATCACCCATCACTCTAAAATTTGTTTACCTTTCACACCATGGCAAGACACTGAAGTTTCCATTTTTAAACTATAATTTATAGGCTGGCTTTGTAAGAGTGTTGTTTGATTTTGGAGAATTAGCAAGGGATGAAAGAAGACTAGTTAGCAGTTGATTTTTTTATTGTTACTATTGATAAATGTTTGGCTGTAAAAAGGGATACTAAGGGGTACTAAAAAGGGATACTAAGGGGTACTAAAAAGGGGTATGTTTTTCATATCAATGAGGGAAAAAATTAGTAAATAGAAATATTTCTTTAGTTAATCAGATGTGAATTCTGAATTTTGCTCAGCCTCCACTGAGAGTAAGGAATGCTGCTTGACCATCTTTTGAGGAAGCTCACTTCAAAAAATATATGGCAAAAAATATATATAGCAATGGAAATATACCATAATAAACATGTATATGGACCCATTATTGTCCACTTGCATGCTTGTGCACACGCACACACGTGCACACATTCCATCATTTTATGGCTATCTTGATTACTGTGATAAAATGTGGTATCTTCCTCTGAGGTACAGATAAAGCCCTCAGTTATGGCTTGCATAATACACAAAAGCAGAGCTTTCAAAAAGCTCATAGTAAGTCAGAAATCCAGTCCACCCTGAGAGCCATCAAGGCCTGAGTGCCTGGCACACTTAGGATCTTCTGAGAACTCAATATGTGACTAGACATGCAGAAAGGCAACAGGAATCCCAGCTAAAATTACCCTCTTGTCTTTTAATTATTTTTGTGTGTGTGCGCCTCAATCTGTATCTAGGGATTTTTACATACACGCACGCACGCTTATAAGTAGAAATGAATTAAAGTATATATTTGAATAGACTCATTTGTTTCGCTCACATTGAAATATCACTGTGGCTATTTGACAGCTTCCAGGAAAGCCACATATATCTGGTGTTCACGTACCAATTAATATATTTGTCTTTCTTCCCAGTGTTACTGACTGTTCCTTGGGCTTAACCTTAGACAGTGACTTTGTTAAACGCTGTATTGAATTTCACTATTTCCATTTGAACTACCTTTCTGATAGTTCACTGAAGGGTTTATAGTTATCATGAGTGACCAAAGTACTTGGATATGTGTACTTAGGTCAGTGGATAGGCTTATACATGTGGGATGGGGGTGAAATCTTTTAAAATAAAACAGCTGCAGAAGAAATGGTCAAGCCATTGAAGGCAATATGATAGCTGCTATTAAATCCCACTTTGAGAAGCTTCCTTTAGCTTTGATGATTTTTTTTTTTTCATCTCAAAAGTTGCTATCAATTTTTCACTGACCTCAGCTCAACCTCACAAAATCAACCTAACTTCTACTCGGTTCACTTTTTTAGTTTGTGGGGACAAAAAGAATAAGATAAAAATAGTGAATTGCATCGAAACTGAAAGTGATCAAAGGTCAGGATGGTTCAGGTTTAAGAAATTCCATTAATTCTGTTTTGTGCAAAGCACACCCTCAGGTGGCTCACATCAGGATGTCTTTTTGTCTGAAGTTCAGGGAGGTATGAATAAGCACTTTGAGATTTTGTCTTTAATTGTAACCAAATGCCTTCTTACAAGGGATCAAGGATTACTGTAAAGGTGTTCACAGCTTTTCAGGAGTTGTTGCTGGTTTTGGAATTAATAATATAAATAAATTACATAGTGCCAACTCAATGTAAATTCTGAATGACTCAGAATCTGTATGTTAAGAGCATCTTTATTAGGCATCTTCGTTATCATGAGCTCATATTCGTATTCACATGGTAAATGAAGGCATAAATGGACCAATACCACAGAGTAACACAAGCTCTGCATCACCTAGAGTTGTGCTGCCTGCCTGATAGTGGAACCTGGCATCATGAGTCAGGTAGAGAGCATCTTTGCCTCGGTGTACATGAGGCACCTTGCAATGAGATCAGCAGAATCACTCTGCCAAGCAGCAAATTCCTTGTGGCCCGCATGCTGAACACATCTTAAAATATTGCCCCTCCTCAAGACTGAAGTGTTTGGCTAGTATAGAGATGCCATATTTTAGCCTGGGAAATCTGTGCAGCGTATGTGCACTCCACCCCACACTTCAGGAAGCAACATGTCCTGCTGCACATGCAGCATTTCATTGTTCTGAATATTCACAGTAAATCTGACTTACAGAGCCTTTACTGTCCATGTTCCCAGGGACTGGGCAGCACATGGACAGTAGGTCCATTAGACAATCCCCAGAAGTGTAAGCCTTACTGTGCAGGCATACGTTGACTTGGTCACACGTGCACAATAAATATGATGCTCTCTGAAAGTGTTGGCCTGACTAGGAGGGTTCATGCAGTCTTGTGATTACCACCAGGCTGTATACAATCTGCTTGTAGAGCATCCTGGGCAGAGCATCTTGACCTGCCACAGCTCCCAAACAGCTTGAAATCCTAAAAAATGTATAAATTTCTCAACAGCTGCCCAAACAATGCTTCTGAGCTGAAAAGGAGAATGTGTTGAGGATATCCATCTGTTTGCTAGCCTTAAGTCCACGAAGCCTAAGTTTACAAAGGTGTCCCTGAAGCTCACGGTCTTCTCTTGAGTGTTGACACCTGCACCTCTTTCCTTATCCTGGGATAAATGTCCCTCTCCTTCCATCTTCATGATCCAAACCTCACCTCAGGTAGTGCAGGAGCCTCTTTCTTTCCTTCCTAGCCTGGGTGACATTTCTGAAAAATATGTTATTTTATAAAGTCAGTGGCAACCATTACAAACAAAACAGTATCTATAGCACTTGTTCAGAGCTTTGAATAATTATAAACTGAACATTATTTCCAGGCTGATAAATACTGGCTTGAGGATTTAGGCTTCTGTATTTCTCCCTGCCCAAAATGACAGAAAACCCCTGCAGTAGAACTGGAGTGTCCCAAGCTACTAATTTTTTATGTTTTGTTATGGATGCAACAGGTGACACATGATTTTCCAGTCAAGCCTATCAAGGGATATTCTCAGGAATGCTCTGCTTTCCAGCCTGCTCTCTTCTTCACAGAGGCACGCAGCACTCAGCACCATGTGCAGTAGCATGAAGTAGAGCAGTGGGGTAGTTCGTGACTTGGTGTCTTTCCCATCCAGTCTCCTCTGTGCATTAAAGAGTTTGTTAGGATAAATTTTAATGCTATTTTTGTCTCTAAATGTACACATTTAGAGTGGGGTTGGATCTGAAGGAGAAAAACATGAAGAAAATTTCATATGTTGGAGCTGGTGGATCTACATTTCTTATGGCTCTTAGTAACTGTGTGATGTCACCCCACCCTCCTTAAGAGACCCCAGGGAAGCTCTGCCTCTTCTACAGGCTAACTTTCTAGAGAAATTAGCATCCCGAGTACAGGACTGGACTTGCCAGACAGGCTGCCTATTCCTAGAGTTACAGTTGGTGTTTTTATCAGCAGTGTCCAGAGGCTGTTGGACATCCAGATAAGACTTGAACAAAATCTGCCGGAAATTTGCAGTCCCTAATTTTATCGCTATGAATTTAGTGTTATATGCCTGCTCTTGAAAATTTTCTTGGGTAACTCTGCATACTAAAGCTCTGTGCCAGCAGCAGCAGCTGAGATGCTGGTTGATCCAAAGACCAGGGAGTTGCACCACTGGGATTGTAAAGGGGGATCACAGAAGGAGTAGCAGTGGTGACTTTGTGATTTCATCACTGATGCCACTTTCAGGGCATCACCAAAAACTAGAAACCAGACTGTATATGTGTGGTTCTCAAGTTGGGAATGGTCTTTGGTGTCCACAGAGGGTTGTAGGCTACCTTATTAGAGCAGCCATAGTTTTGATTTAGCTTACAGCAAAGGCAAACCAGACTTTGAATAGAAAATGTCACAAAGGATCTGCCACTCACCCGGATCATTAGTAACCATGAGGAGTACATAGAATAGGGTCCCAATGACCTGTGGCATGCAGGCTTCTCTGACTCTCTCTTCAAAGTCTATAATTTCACTCCCACTCAAAAAAATCTCATTTTTTTTCTGCTCTTTTTAGGTTATTCTTTCATTATAAGCTGGTTTTAACCAAAATCTTTAATTTCTCCTACATCTTCGGCTCACATTCCTTTAAATTCTAAATCATCTCACTCTGCCCAGTTCCAAATGTAACCTTCTTCTCTACTTTCATGGTATCTGTCCATCTGATGCTCTTTCACACACAACCTGCTCTGCTTCTCCATCCCCTCAGTTCTTAAAGTAAAGGAAATGGCATACCATGATAAATTTCCATACAAAACTTTAGGCTGCTACCCAATCATGTGCACTCTTCTTTTTAACCCACTCCACCAGGAAAAATGTATCTGTTGTATACACCTTCTCACTGTCTGGTGGACAAGAACTCTTATTGCTCAAGAAGGCCAAGATGAAGGCAGTTGTGGTTCTTGGAATTCATCAGTAGTCCTAGCTATTCTCTATCTACAATAGAAGGCTTTTGATTATCACAGGCATTCTCCATTTCTTCATCCTGGAATAATCATTCAGTTGCAGCATCAACTCTAGTTATGGAACAGAGAAATACTGATATTGTTATGATCAGATTGTATAAACTTGGGAAGACACAACTTTGGAGAATAAATCCGCTAGCAATAAATTAACTATTCCCATATTCCAAGTCTGCAGCTTTTCAATTGCATATATTTCTGTTGAGGATAAGACACCAGTTCATCCTTCCAGTGTTTTGAAGTCCATCCCTCAAAGAAGTCATGTAAAATGTTGATTCTTATACTTTAGCCACTAACAATGAGGTATGAGTCCACAGAAATGTTGCAAAAAAACAAGTAGCTGACCTCATCCTAATAGATACTTCATTACATTCCTTACTCTTTAAAAAACATTCAGCAGATTAGATAGATTTGCAAGCCTCCCACAAAACCCTTTAAGAACATGATTTACCATGTCTTGTAGTGAAAATTGTTTATCACTTTCAACTACAAAACATTTCCCTTCCTATGCTGCTTCTCTTCTGATAGCAAATAATCACCTTGGACTGCCATACATCTCCTCTAAAACTAGCAATAAGGACACAAATTACTCATCTTTCCCAGACTACTTGCAATCTGACAAGAAATTCTTAGATGTGAAAGGAAGCCCTTGCTCCTTGCACAACTATCAGTTGATCTTTGTTCTGAGAGAGCACCCCAGCTGAGTGTAATCTCTGTACTTCGCTCAGATCAAAGCCTGACCAACAATTAAAATCCACAGTTCGTTTGGCAAAGAATGATGGCAACTTTGTGCATTCAGACTGCTTGCTAGAAACACGAGAAGCTTTGCAAAGCTAGAAGATACACCTGCTCACAAAAGGATGTGAATGGGATATTTACTTATGCTGCCTAAAAATGTGAAAATATAAGCATGCAGGAATGAGAGTTTTCTTTCTCCACTATATAGAAAGTTAAAATGTAATTGGATGATGATTTCATGACCAAAAGGATGATCTAAAGCATGTTTTGTGTCTACAGATGTGTCATGAATAACTGCGGAAGTTGCTTCCAGTATGAGGATTAAGAACATGCCAGACAAACAAGGAGGTCGTTACTTATTTGCAGACAAAAAAATTGATCTTCAGTTACAAATACCAGTTCCTCACTTTTCAATTTCTATCTTCTCTTTCTTTACTATGCAATAGCAGACAGATTGTGCAGAGAGAATAACAGGACTGTGAAATTTGTGAAGGAATTGGGCTAGAATAGTATTTGCCTGCAATACATACCTGAGTCTCAGATTGCTTGCTAGACGGATTTCTCGAGTCAGGTTCTTCAGCAGAGAGGAAGAGTGGACTCATTGGCATGGGCTTTGTTTCCTGCTGAAGAAGCCTGTACACATGATGTTGCAGTGAATCCAGACTCAAGATAAATTGGTAAGGAAGACAGAAATGAAAGGCTCCATTCTCTATTCATGGTCTCATAAACTATTAACTCCCACTTAAATTGCTCCATCAGATTCCCACTCTAAGGTCTTCATCTTTCTTTTGGTCTTTTTCTTCACTTTATCCCATTTGTGCAGGATACATAGTATTTTAAGCTGAAAGATCTCTTCTACTGGAAATTTAAATTGATTAGACTGCATGAAAATATCTTACAGAATGCATGTGTTGTGTGCTACAAGAGAGTGCAGTTTCTCTCTGAGCCCAAGCTATTAATAATGATTTGTATGGAGACTAAGTAACAGAAAAAAATATTTAGGAAAAGATTTCTTAGTTCTTATAAGATTGATTCTTTGGTAGGCAACTTTCTTAGTTTATGAAGTAATTTAGAAAGTGCTGTGTTGTAAATTACAAAGTACAGTACATGGTACTCAGGCTAAGGGCAGTTTTGTTATTATGACTGCCTGAGATCTGATAAACTATTATATCTGCCTTTATAAACACTTTATTAAATATCACACTATCACAAAGCTAAGAATGCTGTATAAAAGCAACTTGAGCAATTCAACATCCACTTTTTGTCATAAAAAAAAGAAATATTCACTTGATTAGTTTCTATGAAGCATAATATCTGTAAAATAAACAAGATAATCCTTGTGTAAACAGCACAGGGTACGTAGAGCACAGAAATGGATAGAGGCACAAAGAACATTCTTGGCTCTAAAACCTGAAAGCAGATTTCTGCTTCATTTTATCTAGTTTAATAATAGTTCTAATTGCAGTATTTTTTAATCACTGGGGGGCGGACACGAAGAACTTTTCTAACTTTTCTTTTAATTGTATCTATCTTCGAGGGTAACATCCCCTGGACTGCAATGACTCTTTGTTTTCCCAAGCCCCTTTACACCTATTTCTAGATTCCAACAGTGGAGCTCTGCCTGGTATCATTCTGTTTTTCATGTATCAAGGAAACAAAATGTGGTTTGCCTGTCTTCAGGGTAAGCATCTAACCAACGGTCCACTGGAAACATTCCTCAATCCATACAAAAAAAAAAACCTAACCAGAGTTTCATAGCCATAACTATAAGAAATACAGATGTGCCTCATAATCAGCTGTTTCCCTTCTATGAGCATTTCCCTCAAGTCAGATGTAATGAATGGATTTTACTTTCTTTTTCTCATTATTTTAATCCCCGGGTTTGAAGGCACAAATAGTTTACATTTCTATAGTGACCAATATCTGAAGCACTCCATGCAAACATTACTTAGTGAAACTCCATGTGGCCAGCTGGAATGAAGACACCTGCCTCCACAAAGTCCGTGATCCATGAGAATACCAAGGAAGCAGAATCAGACATTTTTCAAGAGCTGGATAGTTCTCAAATATTACTAATCCTGCCAGATCTCAACATTTCTTTTGAACTAGGACACTGTTTAATGTGGTTAAGATGTAAATTCTGAAAATAAATGGCTGAATCCTGGGGGTTTTCCTATGCATATGTGTATGTGCATGTGCCTATGTGATTATCAATTTATGTGTGGTTATCAACTTGCATAGGATATAAAAAATATTAGCATTTGAAGTCTTGGTTTTGTCTTATTTATAACTTCGTAGTGTCCACCCTACAAATAGCAGATTTCCTGTTGACAGCAACTGCAGGAAGGTAGAGTGACAATCAGTACTTAAAATGGCCTGGAGGTTTCCTAGATGACTGCAAGAGAACCTCTGTCCAAACTCTTTTACCTACAACCCAAAGGAAAGACCAATTCTTTCTCATTCAGAAAAATATTTGAACATATTATACTCTTTTCTAAAAGATAGATAGGCACTGAGGGGGGGGGGGGGTGCTTAGTTTACACTAATGACATGTTTCATCTAATTTTCCATTTGTACATAATTTCTGAAAAGCCCAAATTTACCGAGTGGCAGATTCAAAAAGAGTCAGAGTAAGAAAAAAAGACTTTACACTTACATTATTTACTTCTGGGTAGCACCATACATACTCCTATGCTTTCTTAGTCGGACACCACCTCCACCTAGTTGAGAGAAATATCCTCCTGTGTATTATCTTCCATTTTTCCTTATTCCCATCTCAGCAGGATCAATACTTTCCATTTGCAACTTTTTGTTTGCAACAGACGAAAAGCGACAAAACGTCCCATGGACATACCACAGTGCAACTCCACCCTTGATATTGATTGCACTTATGTAATTAGCACAGCAATCAGTGTGTTAGCTGGTAGTCGATACACATAATTACTCATTCTTAAACAGGCACACACAGTTTAGCTCCGGTACAAGAGAAGGTAACCCAAGTACTGAAGTTTTTTCCCAGTGTTTTTAAGAAGAGGTTTCTCTCCCCTGATTTTGCGGGGTTGTCTCTAATCAAGATTAGATGATAGCATCTGAAAAGCAGGCAGCTGGGGTTGCATTCACTGCTCTTCCCAGTTGCAAAACTGTGAGCTGATAACAGACGAACATTTAAAAGCCTGTCGCAGACACAGCCTCGTTTCTATGGTAGCTGTTTTGGTGAGATGAGGGTCAGCTCTTAGCCAGAATGCAGGGCCTAATGCTCAGAGAGCAGCAGACGATAGGAATCCCATTACCTACAGAGGTACTAGAAAAGTGTTCCCAGCTGAAAGCCTTTATCCAATTCCAATTGTTTCTTGAACAACAACAACAACATTAAGGGCAGCATTGTTCCATTTGCTACTGTGTCAAACAATGCAATGACTGTTTGGAATCACATTTTGTTTCCCGAGTAGCTGAATTTACTGTGGGAGTAGAGAAGCATTTACATCCAGAATAACTGCATTCCTTAAAGCAGATGTTTTTAATTTTAATAACATCAGTCTATAGAAATGAATATCTGAAATATTCTGATTGCTTTGCGCGTGTTGCTGTTTAGGAGTAACACTCCATCTTGGTGAATTTTCAGAAAAATTCAGGAGCCACCAGGAGAAATAAGCTACTACTAACTGTGCTACCAAAAACAATGCTACTTTTTTTTTTTTTCTTGGAAAGCCACTTTAAAATGCCCTCCTGTGCAGAAGAATGTCATTTTCTGCACCGTAGATACGCTGCATTATAGACCTATACTTGGAAAACTGCACATGTAAAATTGTTTGCGGTGTGTCTTTACTTTACAACACATGCAGCCCAGATGTGTGCATGCACATATCATACGAAATGGGCACGTTCTGTTTTTACAAGCAGGGACATATCTTTAGGAATAGTACACGAACAGAGTCAGGGGAAGCCATTCATGAGCTCCGGGCTGTGCAGGGCAGAGCCCCTGGCCTCCAGGTAAGGCAAGATGTGTGTATCTACAGTACTCGCTTTTCCCACTACTCTGTGCTGCAGACTTCAGTCTAGAGCAGAGGTCCTTGAGGCGTCTGTAAAACAGTGCTTGTCGTGCTTTAGCACAGAGCTCAGTCCAGGTTACTTTGATCAGTGAGAAACAATATAATTAGCCTGCACTAGGCTCTACCTTCCTATGCAAGGCTGGTAGCGGTGTATGAGCTAACGAGAGCATGTACAAATTGTTTCCATTAACAGTAGGCACATGCAAATCAATCTGGTACAAATCGGTGCCACTCCGATGAGCAATTGGCTGAAGTAGCACAACTTGTACCGATGAGGTCTGCGTGGTTTTGTGATCTTTCATTTTCTTCCAGTCTTGACATATCTGTTTATTCTCCCTTTTTTTCATAGTGAAATCAGAGCCCTGAATTCACTTGCTGTTGTATTCTAACCAAAAAACAAAACAAAACACGGAAAAAAGGCAGCGTCACTTTCATTTAGCAATATATGAGAAAATTTTTGATGGAAAGGGTTCATTTTTAAAATAGTATGTTTACCTACATATGCTACCTCAGCTTTCATAGGTGCTAGACTTCCTAGTGACTAGTCACTTAAAAACCCATGCGTGTGTACTGAGATAGGAAAAGAGCTGTGCTGTGAGATTAGATTATATGTGAAGCAATTGTTTCAAGCTCTGCACTTTCAAATTACTGCAGCCCATCGGCAAAACTCTGGAGCTACCGACTATTCCCTGCTTTCTAGGTGACCTAAACCCAAGTTGGGTACTTAGGGTAAGCAATCTCAGAGCTTGATAATAAAAAAACAAAACAAGGAGTGGAGACAAAACATGCGTAGCACCTTAAATGCAAACACGTTTGCATTGAATGAAACAGTTTGAGGATCTATAAATGCTGTTTTAAAGTGGAACATGACTCTGAAGAAATGTATTTTCCATGAGGCAGATTGTTAAAGATATCAAGATACAGAGAGCTGTGTATCTTGGTTTCCAAAAGTATCCCGGGTTTAAATCCTCAAAGGGATTTATGTGCTGAACATCCACTTGCTTCAAGGAGCATTAGACCCTTTGCCACTTTGAAATCCTATCGAACTTTATCATGTGAATCTCTCTAAAAGAAACGTCCTTGAGAAACTAGAGCTGTAATTTAGCTCCACGAATGGATAAACGATCTCAAACGTTAATAGCTTTTTTAGTAACTAGGAAAAAAAAAAATAGCCCAATGTGCTCATTATGAGATGGAGCGTTACTTCTAGCAACTCTACATCACGGTGGAGCATTACTTTTGCATGGCAGTAAACTATGAAAGGGTAGTGCCAGTGGCACCGTAAATAATGGCAACATAACGCGGCAGTGGTCAGCTGTGAACTCCTGTGCCAGCTCCGTTCCCATGGAAGTCACAGGGAGATTCGTCGTTGAACCGAGCGGGACAGAGTTGGATGTCCCTGATCCAGGGCGGCTGGGAAGGGAAATGGGGGGTATTCTTTTCTATGTGGGTATCTTTAGATGTACCTGCAAAACAGTTGAGTCGTAAAACCGTTGAATCCCTGTGTTTTGCTACTAGAGAGAATCCATAAAAGGAGATTTATTATCATATTTCCCTTTTGTGTTGTACTGTTCCCCTCTATCATAAAATATTCTCGTCGGTTTATAGCAAAGCAAATATAGCAGTTTAGTTCATAAATGCCAAACTTCCCCTCTGCTACACCCTGGCTTTCAGACATCATGGAATTAGCTGCTATTTTTGTTGATATTAGCGAGCTGATCGCTGCCCCGAGCCGCAGTAACGAAGCTTATCGAGACCGACTGTGTGCAACAGGGGTCGTTGTGCAAGGACCCAGATGGACCTGCCCCAGCCCGCCACTCTATCGGAACCCGTCCAAGCAGCTTTAACTTTTATTCTTCCTGCCCAAGATTTAAAGCGTCTTTGTACAATAGTCGAACAAGAACAAGCAGCTGTGGAAAATAGAACAAATCATAAGAGCAGTTTAACAGGGAGAAAGGGAGCGAAAGCCGTACAGCAAACCCACCGCTTCGAGAGCCCTGCGTGGGGACGGGCGGGACTCCCGCCTGCCTGATCCCTGACCCCGGCTTAGGAAGCGAGTGGGGGGCTTGCGGGAAACCTCGTGTCTTCAGAGCAGCGTTCCAAAAACCTCAGGCAAGATTTGGACGGCGAGATTCTGCTTTTGATTTTTTGGGTTCGCCAGAAGATCCCTTGCTAAATGCGGGCGGCCCCGCTCACCCCCTCGGGCCCGAGAAAGGTGCCCGCGGGGCCGTGTGGGGAGAGGCGAGGAGGGGGCAGGCAAAGGGAACTCGCCCCAGCGGGCAGGTAGCCACCAGCCAGGCCGTAATTACAAAGCAAACAAGGGTGAAATATTGGATCGGCCTCGCCCGTGACAAGATCTGCGCTTTTTGCCGCCAATTTGTTTGTGGAGCACTATTTAAAGGCGCTTGATTGAGGAAACGTTGAAAATAGCAGTTAGGGTTTCCCTAATGAGACCTCTAGAGGAAAGCGGTGGCATTCAGGGGGCTCCAGGAGGAGGAGGGGAAGCGCTTAACCCTTTCCAGCCGCCCCCGGCCCGACGGGGCTCCTCCCGGGCGCGGCACCGCCTGCGGGGCGCCGCCGGGGGCCGGGGCCGCCCGCCCCCGAGAGGCGCGGCGGGCAGTGGGGGGCCAGCCTGCCTCCTCCCCCTCGGCCTTCAGCATTTCGACCCCCGGCCAGCGGGAGGGGTGGCAGCGGGCCTCGCCGAGGGCAGGGCCGGGGCAGGGTTGAGCATCGCTGGCCTCTCCCGGCGGGGACGGCCGGTGCCCCCCAGGCGTGCGCCCCGTCGGGACCGCGGCGTCAGGGCTCTGCTCCCCGCCGCCTATTGATTTACTGGGTCGGATCGTCGGGTGGCTGGCTGCGGACTAATGCTTTAACCCAGGAGCTCAAGGGCGGGCGGGAAAAATAAATAAAGGCCCCTTAGAAACACTGAAAATAGCGGGTATGTAGTGAGCAAGTAACAAGATGTGTCACATCGATGTGCCATGTGCTGAGGCTTGGGACACTCTGCTCCATGTATTTCTCGCTCCGTTTTCTCTTGCTGTTTGAGCCTGCCCCGGCACTCACTCTCTCAGCCTCACAGAGGCTTACGCGTTCAATTAGCGCCTGTCTGAATCGCGTCTTAAATACCAGTGAGATCCTGGGTAAAAGGCACGTTGATGATATTTTGAAAGGTGCTAATGCTCGAAAGGGACTGTGGATTGCAATCCTCTTCTGGGTTTCTACCTCGAAGCGCTCACACTTGAATGAAACCGAGATGTCCCCGCTCTCGATTTGCTACATCAGCTTCAGAAAAACGGGTCCCGCTTTGGCAGGGACTGGAGGGCCCTCGGATCTTACCCAGGGCACGGCTGCTCGCCCTTCTCCCCGGCCACCGCACCGGGTTCTGCCTACGCATCGCCGTCAGCGGTTCTCTTGCACGCGTGTGCGTGTATAGTGTGTATGTCTATACCTACCTGGACGGAGATCAAAATAATCTTTTAGGGAATAACCAATAAAAAGGAAGGATTGTCTCTTCCGAAAGGGAAAAAAAAATGAAAAGCAGAGAAACAAAGTGTTGACTTAGTAAATGATGTTCTGCGCCATGATGTAAAGTATTTATTTTTGTTGTCGCATTTACAGCCGATGTTTTCTCCACGGCTCCGTTTCCCTGCAGGTCTGAGGAGGTACATGACACTCCATTTTCTGGCTTCTTCAGTTACTTTCCTGAAAAGAAGAAAAATAAAGACCTTTTTTCTTTTTTTCTTTTTTTCTTTTTTTTCTTTTTTTTCTTTTTTTCTTTTTTCTTTTTTTCTTTTTTTCTTTTTTTTTTCGGCTAAAGCAAAGCAAATAAACCATTTTGCGCATGCATGGATCAGTTGTATCATCTGTAAGAACAAATTACAGTACGGCCGTGCATTTCTAGTAAAACCTCCTACCTTCTGTTTATGTTATGCCATTTCTGTTTGTAATTATTTTTACTTTAATTTTATGTCATTTTTAACAGAAGCCAGACCGGTTTCCCCTCTGTGTTTTGTACACAATGCTCTCTTTCTCGATAAGATGTTCTTTCCTATCTTTTCGGTTTTCTTTTAAACAATGTTTATAGTTCCCCACGAGCAATTCTCCGCTATTTCTCTCTTGTATTTTAAGGACTTGTCCCTGTCTTGCTTTATTTGTTCGTGTGAAATTTAGTTTGAAAGGAGATCAGAGAGAGCACGAGGGGTGCAAGAGGGGTTTGTAATAAGAGAATGACCAAGTGACCTAAAGGCTGATTATATGTCATTAACTGGAGACTTGGTGTATCCAAATTACCAAAAAGACCTCACTCAACCAGATCAATTACACCAAGACACGCACATAGGAATTGCGGTACGGGATGATGCTTCTAACAAGTGTGCGGCCGACATTGGCCGGAGTCATTTGCGGAGTTTTAAGACGAGCCCGTGTGCTTCAGCCGGTCTCGGGCACGCAGGAGCAGGGTGCGGTGCAGCAGGTACACGGCGCGGGGGGCACCGGCAGGACGACACCCGCGTTTTGAGGCGTGCGGTGTGGGCGGAATTGCCGTTGTCACTGCTCCAGAGGAATTTTTATTTTTTTTTTTAACCAAACGAGATTGGCTTTGATCAGTGAAAGCTGCCTAAGCCCCAGCTTTGTTAAATGGAGACTTTCCATAAAGGATGACAATAGAATTGTTGATTTTTGTTAGCCTAACCCAAAACCGATGCGAGCCTAACCTCTGCTTCCTCCAGCTCTGAACTTGAGATGCTGGGGGGAAACAAAAAAATATTTATTAATGAAGGCAATTACATTCTCGAACCATTTCATCAGCCCTGAGCCCAAGAGCAGCTTAAGATGCTCTTTCCCGGGAATCCAAATCTTACATTTAAAAAACATGTGCATGTCTGTATGCATACACGTGTGTTTATACATGTGTATGTATAGGATACATATATGACAAACTCCATAAAAAGACACACTGTGCGGTCACTATCGAATTTTATCAGGTCTTTACTAATGTTCTTCCTCCAAAGAAAAGGTCTTGTTTGGAGCTCACTGTGATTTTCTTTTTTTTTTTTCTGTGATTCCTGTCTAGAGTCTAAATACAACTCTGGATCCTCGGTCACAAATATAAGCAATCCTGGAGTAATTGCTTACACATGCAGTGGGAAAACGCGTAGGGTCCCGCGCTTACCGACAATCATTGCGACTTACAAAATTGTCAGTGTCTTACGTTTTTCTCGTCCCTGCTTTTTTTTTTTTTTTTTTTTTTAATGCACTACGGCTGCGAGATTATCATGTCTGAAATATGTGGGCGTTCGTTACCGATAATGGTAACGCAAACCAGGGTTTCTCCATTTCCAATGGCAGCAACTAATTCGGGCCTGGTGGACCCGATTCTGCCCTCTGCCCTGGCCGTTGGAAGCCAGGCTGTGTGAGCCTAACGGAGGGTGTAAATAGACCCATTAGGCACAAGTCCTTTTCATTAACCCACAGTGACAGGTTGACCTTCAAATGCTATTTCTCCGGTGCCTCTTTACAAAAAAATCCGTTTTCTTGCGGGTTTATTTTCTTTCGCCAGGCACTACGCGATGGCTCAGGAATGGGATGCGTCGAATCTCTGGAACGGGGGCTTCTTCGGCGTCCCCAAATCCATCCGAGAATGATACCCCTTTCTGAACGTTTGGTCCCGGGTCAATGACATCATGCACTCTATAAATTCAACCGCGGCTCCACTTTTCAAGTCGTGCACGGGGCGTCTGAGCGATGTGGTAGGCAGGCCGGGGGGGGGGGGGGGGGGGGGGGGGGGGGGCGGGGCCCCTCGCGGCCCCGGCCCGGCGC